>JAQIWK010000230.1:0-19655 GCA_034695265.1 Dissorhina ornata | reverse complement strand
GATTAAAGCTCCCTAAGAGGAGCGCCCTAAGGGATACACCAACTACATAATATAATAATACTTATTTCACATTTTGTTTCAATAATAAAAAGTTTAATATATTTGTCTATTTTATATTAATTTCAAAAAACAACTTGTTTAGCAAACAATTTAATAATCACAGTAAAATATAATAATTTTTTAAGCAAAAAAATTTTACTTATTAATTAAATTTTAAAATATTTTTATATAACATTTATATATACATCGATAACCTTTTTATATTAATTTTATTACAACACATTCTTGCTGTGCATTTTTTTTGATGTATTATCATATAAAACAAATATACATTGTTTGGCACAAAAAAAAGGTTAACAAATAAAAATTAAAGTGTTTTTTAAATTTCATTTGTTAAAATTTTATAAATTAAAATAATATAAACCGTATAACACATTACTGTTCATAATTTAACGATCAAAATCATAATAATAATAATAATAACACTAAAATTTTATGTTTATAAAATATGACATAATTTTTATGTGCAAATCTATTATACATTATACCTAGTTTATATAAAAATGAATGCTTAGAAAGCAAGTGCCAAATATTTCATTTATTTATTGCTTATATTTTTTTCTGTTGATTGAATAGTTAGTTAAACTTTTTTGTTTTGTTTTTTATGTTAAGTATAACAAAAGATAATATATTAAAATTTTTTTCTTGATGTTTAATCATTAAGTATAAGCTATTTATTTATTTAACTCAATTGTTGTCCAACATTCATATATTGTCTAACAAGTTGTTTAACCAAATTTTATTTAAAACAATATATTTATACACACTTTACATCGGTTATAATCAAGTAAATCTCCTGTCCTTGTCCTTGATAATTAAAAAAGATTCACACATTTTTTATATAATATATTTTAAAAGCTATATTTTAAAAATATTTTTATTCATAAATAGTTTTTGTTGGCAAATATTTTTTCACTACATTTTCTAAATACAGTACCAAAAAAATAAATAAGACAAATTTATTATTAATTTATTTATTAGACAGCAATCTATTGGCATGTATTCAGAAGGACAACACATCTCTTGAAAAAAAACTTTTGTTTAATTAGTTGTTAGAAGTGAGAGAAAAATCAATCAAATTATTGTTTATATTATATATTTATTTCCAAGAGTCTGTGGTATTTATAACTAATAAACAATAGTTTTTAATTATTATTATTTATATTTAAAATGAAATAAACAAATATGTATTTAAATTAAATTTACAACAACAAATACACATGCTAATCAAGTTTTTTCAAAACCTAAAAATTTATCTGTATATTAGCCAAGTAATAATAATTTATTTGCTAATTAATTAAAATAAAACAAAATAAAATTTTAAAACATTTATATTTGATAAATACTAAAATTCATTGTTTTGTTAAGTGTAATTTGTAATTGCTTATTATTTTTTTTGTTTAAGTCATAGGATTTTTAAAACTTTCATGAAAATCTTACTATTACTTTTAATTATGTTTAAAAATAATTTATTTTATTTATGATGCAAACAAATTATCATTAAATATATTGAATTACTTTATACACCATTGGAAATCACAAATCTTGAAATATTATTATAAAATTTATTTTTAATTAAAGTTTTTGATAATTGAATGACAGATATGACATGAAAAGGTGTAAAAATATAGATTTTCTATGAAATAAATATAATTGTATTTTAAATTATTTTTGATTTAATGATAAAATCCCATTTGAAATTAGTTTCGCAAAAATTACCATTATTATTTTTGTACTAACGATACTTTAATATATTTTAGTAATTGTTTTGACTTTGAAAAAGTAATTTTTATATTTAAGGTATAAATTCAATAAATAAATAAAAAATAATTGAAAAAAGTATCATACACAATTAAATTTGTACCCTTATCCTGGCATAATCATTATAACTTTTAATTTATTGTAAATTGAAAATTGAATGTTATATTAATTTTTGTGGACATCACAATTAAAAATAAACTTTATAAAATTAGTAAAGCAGCAATATATAAGTTTAAAATATTATTTAACAAATTGTATTGAATTTTATTTACATATACAAGTTGAAATTGAAAGTTGAAATAATATAAGCATGTTAAATTCTTCAGTACATTGAATGCCACTAAAAATGTACCCGAAACTTAATTGAATATTCTGGGAATTTTGAAAATTGTCTGGAAATTCAAATTAAAAAAAAAATTGAAATTATAATCTAATTGTATTTATTCAACTATATACACCCTAGCTAATTATATTTTTGTTGTCATTGATTTCTACTTAACAATTGATTATTGAATTTATAGTTTTTGAAAAATCCGGGAATTAATGTTTATTACAACTATTAGTGATTGTTTAAATAGTTAATACAATATTTACTTTTAGATGATTTTATAACTCATGAATATTTTTATCATGTTTAAGAAACCTATATGTTATTTAATTATTAATAAAACTAATTATATATTTATGGAAATTATATTTAGTTTATTATTAATAAGTTTGCTAAATTTAAAATATGATTTAATATAAAGAAATTAATTATCGACAAGGTTAATTTGTTTCTAAGTTTGTGTTTAACATGCAAATTTTCTATAAAATTAATAAAATAAAACATAAATTATAATTTTATTTAATAGTAATACAATAAATAAAATACTATTAAATAAAATAAGTCTGCAAGTTAAAAGTAATAAAAATTTAATGTAATAATTTTATAATAAAATTGAAAAATTTATATAATAAATTTTATAAAAGTTTTTATTTAACTAATCATATTATTATAATATTATAATTTATAATAAATATGTTTTTAACATAGACTTATTCAATGATTTACTGCTGGATAATAATTTTAGTGCATTTTAAAATAACAAAAACAGATAACATATTAAAAATGCATTATAAATTTAAAATGTAAATTAAAAGTTGCACAAGATATAAATAGTTAACACCTATATCTTTACAAAAACAAAAATATTATTATTTCATTTTGATTAAAATTTTTATAATAATATAATCTTTATAAAAACAGCAATTTAAGTGTTCATGTAATCAATATAAATTTATAAAAATACTTTTTATTAAATTTAAATTTAAGTTTAATAATAAATAATAAAAATAAAACCAAATCATTCAAAATCCAAATAAATTAAGGAAAATCAGATTTTAATGCCATGTTTATAAATGGATCCAATCTTTGATTTAAATATTTTTTTACGTTTTCAACTAAAAATCTAGTAGTAACTATTATCAAATAAATTTAATACTTAATTAAAACATAATTCATATTTGATGAAATATTTTATAATACTAATTTTAATTTATTTAAAAAAATTAAATTTTAATTAAGTGACTATGATAGCCCAATTATAATTTTTAAATGTTTCATGATAAATTTTATTTAATATAGCAGTTTTTGGTGCAAGTACGAGTTTGATATTATGTAAAATATTTACATATTTTAAAAATTGTTTAAAATTTTAAAAATTAATAAAATTAGCAAATAGTTTGAGACATTTATTAAATGATTTTTGTCAGTTGTCATTGCTTATTTTGCTGAGTTTTTAAATTATTATAAAATTTAATAAAAAATAAAATAATACAACTTGTTAACTAACAAATTAATAATAAATATTTTTATTTAAAAAAAGTATAAATAATTAATGGTTTATTCAATAGAAATACAAAAAAACATAACAAATAATATAGATATCAAATCAAATCAAAAAATAAAATAATAAAAAGTTACACTAATATTAATGTCCTTTAATTATAAATTGATTGAAAAACTTTTTAATTATTAGTTAATCAAATCATTGAGTTAAACATTAAAAACAACATAATATTAGATGGATATTAACGTCACTAAAATAGTTTTGGTAAAAGGTTTTTAACTTTATTATTATTATTGAATCAACATTTTGTCGGACACAACAACAATCCGTTAAAACAAAACTTTGTTTTATTCATTAAATTCAATCAGATTTGGGTCTAAAGGCGAGGAAAACCTTTTTTTGGTGTTTCCTCAAAGCCATGAAGTCTTTTATCTAAACCTCCAAATTGTGAATATAATTATATATTACATATGTTTTCCGTATATTATATGTAAGTTTTTTATCTATAAAATAAATAAATAAATTTACAATTTTCGTCACTAATATAGCAATGAAATATCAATTGTGTCCTAAAATAAGATCCAAGGATTGAATTTATAGATTTAAACAAGCAAAAAAAGTTTTATTTGAAAATTTTATGTAACTTTTTAAAAATACAATGTAACTTACTTAAAAATCATGTAATTTTTTGGTATTATTTAACATATTTTATTAGATAATACCATAATCTAATACTTTATGTTTTATAATCTCTCTCTCTCTCTCTCTCTCTCTCTCTTTCTTTCTTTTTTTCTTTCTTTCCTTTTCTCTCAACCCTCACAACAGATTTATTACAAAACTTATCGATTTTATTTAGTTAAAAGTTATAAAACTTATGAAATTACATTAAATTAACTTATAAATAAATACAATTTTAGTTATTTTAAAATATATTATTGAATAATCGATGGTTTTAAATAAATGTGTAATAAAACTAAAGATTTATAGACAGAAATGTAATTAAAAATTTTATTATTTAAATTGAATATATTACAATTTCATAACTTCAACAAAAGCAGCAATAGTTTTAATTATGAAAAAAATTATTTAACCTAAAGTTTAAAATTTAATTTTACTATTTAAAAAATCAATTTTACTTGTATTGGCTGACAACAAATTATTATCCATATAATATTTAATTTATATTTATAAAAACATTTTTTAAAGGCTGTTTTCAACTGTAAAATTTCAAATGAAAAACAAATAAAACTATTTTTCAAACAAATATTTTTAAAACTTAAAAAAGATTATATAATTTGTGAAAACTATAACATATATACAGGTATTATCACAATTTGGGATCAATACTAGACGTGCTATGCATTAGATATAAAATTTTATATATTATAAAATTAAAATTTTTTGATAATAAATGTCTTAATCACGTGAAACTCTTATATAAAATGTTATTTTGTCTCAAATATGTTTTTATAATTATATATTTTTTGTTTTTGTTTTGAAAGTAAAACACTATTTATAGTTGTTTTAAAAAATAATCTGGAAATACCAGTTCATTAATAATTTGTTACATTTAAAATTGAAACCAAATTATAGTTTTTATTATTTTATTTACCAAACTTATTATGAAAGCTTAAGTTTTATAAAATTAGTAACTTTATAAACAAGATATATAATGAAAATACTATTAGATTTGGTTTTAAAAATATATTTTAAAAATTATATTTAAATCTACAATATAAATTTATTAATTATAAAAAATTAAATCTAATTATAAGATTACCATGTTAAATTTGACTATATCTGATAATTATTGTAAAATAAGGTTTTTCCGAAAAAAAAGTTAATTTTATAATAATATTATAAATTAAAATATTAAATAATTCACAAAAAGCTATAATAAATAGTATTTTACTTGTTTATTTAAAACACTAATTATGAATTTTAATTTATAATTAAATTAGTATTTTAACAGTACTTTTATTTATATAAATAAATTTACAATATCAATTCATTTTTAGTTTATAATTAATTTATAATTAATTTATAAAATTTATTGAAAAAAGGAATTCCTAAACATTGAATTCAAAATTAACCATGAACATAAAATTTTTTATAATGAATTACATTAGTTGTAAAAGAAAATCAGCTTTATATATTGTATAATCCTTCAAATTATTGTTATTATTTTTATTTCATAAAAAAAGTTTACCATTTTTTTTGGTTATACACTATAAATATTAATTTAAAATACAAAAAGATATTGGTTAATAAACTGTGATAGGTAATCTATGAAATCATGTATGAAATTGATTTTTTTAAAAACCTAAAGTCCTTGCAAGTTTTATTATTATTTGTACGTAAGTATTATTCAATAGCATATAAAATTGGGAAAACTCTCTCTCTCTCTCTCTCTCTCTCTCTCTCTCTCTCTCTATGTTTATGTCATAAATAATTGTGTTATTGATAGCCCAATGACACCAATTAATAGTCTTTTAATAAGTATTTTTAATTGGATATAAAAAACATATCAAGCAAAATAATTAAATTTATATAATTAAATAACTATAATTAAATAATTTCCACACATTTTTTCTGTTCATTAATTTCAAGTTTACTCTAAAAAATATATATATAATTTATTTATAAAATTTTAGAGAAAGCATAATTTGTTTTATTAATTAATATAGTTATTGAATCAAAAAATAAAACATTAAATTAAACTAATATTTTCAAATTATATACTTTGTATATTTATATTTGAAAAAATTTATTATGTTAACCTTTGAAATAAATTAATTATTATTGATATATAATATTAATTGCTAAAACGTGTTGAAAAAATTGGTAAAAATTAAAATATATAATTAAACAATTAATACAAAAAAATATGATGATTATATACATTATGTATACTATTATTTTTGAACACAAATCAACAACAAAAATATGTTTAATTTCATAGAAATAATTGTTTATTGAGTTTTAATTTTTAGTATAATATGTTTCCCATATATTGTATATTGAGTGCTAATAAAGCAAAATTATAATTTATCAGAAACTAATCAAATGAAAGCACAAAATATTTATGACATAAATATATATATTTTAAGGAAATGACACTTCGATGGAGAGAGAGAGAGAGAGAGAGAGATAGAGAGAGAGAGAGCTATATATATTTGACTGAACGGATTCTCTCGCATCCGGAACTGGTATTATAAACCATTTTTGACTCATTTTTTTGCACAAATTTAACAAACAATTAGTTTGAATAGTGTTTGCAGTCAAACAATGTTACGATAAGTTTGTTAAATGTTATACATATATTTTAAAATAGTGTAATTTAGTAAACAAATTATGGGTAATAAAGTGGTTAAGTCGGAGAAAAAGTCTCATAAAAAGGATAAACAACTGGCAGACAAACAAAGTTCAATAACTAGTGATAAGGGTTTGAATACTTTGACAAAAGGTAAAAAATTGGACCGAAATCAAGACAATGGCCAGCAATTACCGCATCTCAACAGATTGATTTCAAATGGTGGACAAACTACGGGCAACATTTGTCCATTACCAACGATTTTGTCGGGTCCGGTGGTCATAGAAAATCAGGATAATATAGTTATTGCAATGTATGGCTATAAGGCTGAACATACGGGTGACTTAAGTTTCCGAAAAGGAGAAAGGTTAGAAGTTAAAGAGAAAAGTGACCCTGATTGGTGGACAGTTAGGCGTATTGAGACAGGTGAAATTGGTTATATACCCGCCAATTATGTAGGAACCACTGCCATTGAATCTGAAGAGTAAGTCAATTATTGATTACTTTTAAAAAATCATCACTTATTTTCATTTGACATTCAAATTATTTAAAACTAATCAACCGTGTAATATAAGTTTTTTAATAAACAATTTAGCAATTAAAACCAATAAATCATTATAACCATTAAAATAATATATGTATTAAATCTATTTGTAATTTATTTTGTAAAAACCTAGTTAATTTAATTGGAAATAAACTATATTTTAGTTATTAGACCTTAAAGAACTATGTTATAATATAGTGCCAATCATTAATTTATATAAAAATTATAAACATAATTAAATAATAATAATAGTATATCCATGTAATTTTTATTGTCTTATAATGAAATAGTCTTTTAGGATAAATTGATCTCTTAATGGGAAACAATAAATTAAATACTGTTTTCATGTCATCAATAGGTGCGGACACCCGAAGGACTCTCTCTCTCACTCACTCACTCACTCACTCACTCACTCACTCTCATGTAGTTTCTTACCGTTTCCTTGACTTAAATGTTAGTAAAATGTCAAACAAAACAAAACTATTATAAAGTTATTTTTCCAAAACTATTGTTTTCATAGTTTATATGCTTTACACTTAAAGTTTAGAAAAATTAATTATAAAATTAGAAAAATAAAAATAAAACTCATAAAAACAATTGTAATAAAAGTATTTCTTTTTAAAGTCATGGTTTGGCTTAATAAATCATTAAATACAAAATTTTTAAGTCATTTATTTTTAACAAGAAATAGCAATCCATCAAACAATAAACAATTTTGTTTAATATATTTAAAACATTTATAATTGAATTTGTTTTAAACAAAATTATTATTTTTAATTTTTATTATACCTTATGAGTTTTAATTATACACAATTTGCATGTATTTCTATACAATAAAACAAACTTCATGGATCAAAATATAATCCTAAATTGTCATGGCTAATTGTTTATATCCCTAACAATAGCTGGTACTACGGGTGCATTGGTAGGCGTGCGGCCGAAAAGCTACTCCTGTACGGCGATTACCCGATCGGCACTTTTCTCATACGACTCTCTGAACACAACACTCCCAACACATTAAGTATAATATAAACTTTTTTTGTTGTTAATTAAATCATTTTTGTTGATTTAATTAACAATTTATTTATGATTTAAAATTAATTTTTTTAATTAAAATTCAATGATGGTTTTAAAAACTATATATTCATCCATACATTCAATGAAAAATTATAGAAAGATGTTTTAACTTATAAAAACTTATTTAACTTTATAATTTACTAAATATTTTTTCACTTGTTCACATAAGTCATCATCTATTTATTATTTAATTTAAAACAAATATTTGCGATTAAAATCTCAGGTTTTTGTTACTTAACTCATAAATAAAATAATTATTTAATTTTCAAATTTAATTTATTAGCGATTTTAATACATTTATTTTGTTGATTAAAAATTATTAAAAAAAAGTTTTATACCAAGTATTAGGTGTTAAATAAATTATAAAAAGGCGTTAAATAATCCATTATAAATTGCTTGAAGCTATTAGTGTTATTATTTTATTTTACAAAGGACAGTCATTAGGATTTATATTTCACTGGCCTTACAAATATGAAACAAAATACTAGTAAATTAATCGTTATTTTTAAAAAATGTAATGAAAATTCACATAATTATTGCTGTCATATAATTGCCAATTATTAGGAGTAATGAATATTTTCATATAAATCAATAATTCAATAAATAAAATAATTAAAATAAAACTAAATTTCAAGAAAAACAAAGCAATAAAAATTAATTATTATTTATTTGAAAAATAAACTTATTTATTAAATAATATTTTATAAATTATAATTAAATATTTTCTTAAAGTTAATTAAAATATTTAAATAAATATCAATTAAAACATTGAATACAGAGTCGTATGCGCTGTCGATCCGAGATTACGATCCAATGGTTGTTAACAAACATAATGTAAAACACTATCAAATCAAAGAGACGCCTAACGGGACGTACGCGATGGCCAATCGGGAGTTTCGCTATTTGCAAGACATCGTCCAGTTTTATAAGACAAACGCCGGCGGCCTCTGTCACCCGTTGGTCAACGCGTGTCCCAAACCATCTCCGGGTATTTTGCCGCCGGGCCGTAGCGATGAAATTGACCGCAAAGACCTTAAAATGACTAAACGGTTGGGAAGCGGTAATTTTGGTACCGTATTTTACGGCACATTTTTAGGTCAAGCTGAAGTGGCCATTAAACGTTTAAAGCCGGGAACGATGTCTCCCAAGGCGTTTCTGGACGAGGCGGTGGTGATGCGCCGATGCCGTCACGAGAAACTGGTCAAACTGTACGGAGTCTGTTCCCGCGGAATGCCATTACTTATTGTGACTGAATTTGTTCGCAAAGGAGCTCTACTCGACTATCTTCGGGAAAGTCCCGAAGGAAAGTCACTCAAACTTCCGGATCTGATTGATATGTGCGCTCAAGTGGCCAGTGGTATGAGTTATTTAGAGTCTATTAAACTGGTTCATCGAGATTTGGCGGCCAGAAATATACTGGTCGGCGATAATAATGAAGTAAAAGTTGCCGACTTTGGTTTGGCCCGTATTATAGAGGAAGAAGAGTATGTGGCCCGACAGGGGGCTAAGTTTCCCATCAAATGGACCGCACCCGAGGCCGCACTGTTTGGTAAATTTGCCACCAAATCCGATGTCTGGTCTTATGGTGTATTGCTTTACGAAATAATCACATTTGGTCAAGTTCCTTATCCAGGTTAATTAACTTTTTCAACTTTTTTTAATAGCTTTGGAGCTTATAATATAGTATTTGATCAAATTTTAATTAATTTATTTGAAAGGTATGCAAAATCGTGAAGTCTTGGATCAGGTGTCTCAACATAAATACCGGATACCAAAGCCAATAGGAGTGGAGTGTCCCGACTCTTACTACGATATGATGTTAAAGTGTTGGGACGAAGTGCCCGAAAATAGGCCTACATTTGAATATTTGTATCACTTTTTTGAAGATTATTTTGTGGCCACTGAACGACAGTATCATAGGGCCGATGATAGGATGGATAGTGTCGATGATGAATAAAATTGATTAATTCATTCACTTTAAAAAAATTATATAATATTTTTATTTAATCTTAACATTTGTTTAATATGTTTCATATTTAAACATTAAGCTTTATTCATCAAAATATATTTTTAATTAATTTATTTTAAATTTTAAAAAATACCTATATCGTAAATTTTATATAAATATTTAATAAATTATAAATTTCTGTTTAAAATTGTAATCATTAAAATAAAATTTGATAAAAGTTTAATTATATAATTTAAACAAATAAGATAATTAAAACAAATAAATAAATTATAACATTTAATTTAAATTTTGTAAATTTTATTATATATTTTCTATGTCAAAAAGTTTTTATAAAATTAATTTTAATTTGTATTCAATAATAATGTATTGCCATCTATCAGACCAAAAACATACTGTTAATTTAATTAGACATTTAATATTATATAATTAATTTAAATTAAATAAAAAATGTTATTATTTTATAATTAACCAAAAGCATCAAAAATTTATAAATTAAAAAAACGACCTCAAACTTGTAAACCATTAAGTCTAACATTTCAATCACTTATTCTATATAATAATTAGTTATTATAATCCTTACAGTTTATATTACAATTAAATAAATATTTTAATACATAATTAATATTTATTTTCAAATATTTTAAATTATGTTTTAAAATAAAAATAAAGTTGTTTATATTTAGTAATAAATAAATGTTGATAATTTTAATTTAAATTTAAGCACAATGCTCCACAAGCTATTTAAGGTAGTTTTTGTAATACATGTATATTAATTAATTATTATTTTATTTAATTTTTTACATTATTACAAATTTTATTTACTGTATTAATTTTATTTTTGTTTAAAATTATTTATTAAAAAATTAAAAACACTTTGGCATTCAATGATTGAACTAGTTACTAGTACAATTGTATTTTTTAAAGAAATATAATGTTATAAGTTTTAATATATAAGTCTTACAGTTTGAAATATAATATAATATAATTATAACAATTTAAACTCTTTTAAGTTATTAGACAAATTAATCATAGCCAGAATATAGTTGTAATCATTGATTACAAAAATTGAATTAATTATAAAATTAATATTGAGTCCATTAAACTATAAAAATAATGTTAAACTATTTTAATTTACAATTATTATGATTATTATGAACCATATAATCATATTATGGTTACATTTGGTATTCAGTATATCACCCAAACATATCTCAAACTCAAGTCTAGATTTAGTTTTCAGATAATTTACATATAAATTAATTAAATGTATATATATTTAACGTATTTTAAAGCAAAAAATAAAGTTATATTTTTCATTACAAAGTCTACCGTTTGTCTGGACGGGTGTCTAATCGGTTAATCAAAAATTTTAATTTTAAAAAACAAACATTAAAACCCAAAACACATTTAATGGTTTAATTTTAAAATTTATTATTAATTAATTGTCAATAAAAATGTCTGATCTTTTATAAATAAAAAATTAAAGTAAGTCAAAACACATATATATTTATTTATATAAAATTTAAATGTGTTACAAATCCATTCATATATGTATACAAGATCCTTTTATTCCCATTTTAATAGCTTAATAATAAACGTAAAACTTTTTAATATACCATTTTTTTTGCTTGAAAGTTGAAGTTTAATTACCGTAAACATAATTTATTTGATAATATTTTGATTTATATTTTTGATAAATTAAATGTTTGAAATCATAACTTTAAACCATTTGTAAAAAAATTACATTTAATTTAATAAAATAAAAATCTGTACTAAAATTATAATCCATTTATTATATAAACTTTTAAATACCGTCTATCATCGCCGATGTTAACACATTAAACACATTAATTTTGTTTTATAATTTTATTCAAATTAAATGTTAATATAATTAATTTTAAACTAAATAATTTCAAAAACTACCGGTAGTTATAATAAAGTTACATAACTCAATAACTGTATTTAAACTAAATTAGTTAAATTAACAGTAATTAATATTGAATAAAACAATACAAGTTTTTTAAACTTTTAAACTTTTTAAAAAAATAAGTTATCAAAACAAACAAATTAAATAAAATTATTACAAAACAAAATTATCTTGTTATCTTTGAATCTAATGTCAGGATATGAATTGAATATAACATTATGTGTTATAAACTTGGCCATTCAATTTTTATGGCTATTGTTTATTTTGTTTCAAAAACAATATAAACTTGGATTTAACAAAAGATATTTTGGTAAACTTTTTTTTGTACTTAAGATATATATTATAAAAAAATTTTTTTATATAAAAGTCTTATAAATATATTAGTTTATATGAAAAGACAGGACATTGTATTAAATGAGTTTATGTTTCATTTAATTTTTGGTGTTTTGCGGTTTGAAAACCATTAAATATAAGTCAAATATAAATAAAAATCAAATTAAGTCCAAAATATATAATACATTTCTTGTCATTTGTTATTGTTTTAGTTGTTAATAAGACTTAAGCTTTAAATTTATTACTTATTATACAATTGTATTTATAAGGGAAAGAGTAAATCATTTGTTTTTCATGAAATCAACAAAATAATAAAATTAAAAACCTTTTACTGAATCCAATTGACGCTTAAATTATACTTCACTTTAAATTTCAAAATGTATTTTATTTTTATTATTATTACAAACGGTTTACAAATCTAGAAATAGTGGCTTAAATTAGCACTGTTTTAATATATTAAATATTCTAGCAAGCAAACAAAAACCAGTAGTTTTAATAACTTTTTAAAAAATTAATATACGATAATGGTTTAAAAAGCAAATAATAATAATTATTTATATTTTTAACCAAAAATAATGAACTAATCTTTGTAAACAAAATACATTACTTATTAGAAAAAAAGAGGAAGTTACTTTTATTTATTACTATTGTATATAATTTTTTATGTAATAAAGCAATTACTGTAATGTTATTGATTATAATTAATTATAACTTAGTTTTTGAAAAGGGGTAATAAGTTAAGTGCCCTACACTATTTGTTTTATTTATCTTTTAAAAATTTATTTTAAATATATCAATCTGATTAGATTAAATAAAAAGATTGCAATTTAAAAACTTATCTATTATAAAAATTATGGCAGATTTTTTCATTATTACAATTATGATTACAAATGTTTTTAAATAAAAACTACATTTCCTTCCCATTCGTTACCTAACTGTCCCATCACTTCATATTTCAAGAGTATCTCAACATTCAATGTATTATATATTTAGTAATCTTTTAATTACTATTGTTTTCCAAATATAAAAATAATTATTTATATTTATATAAATATTACAAACTTGTTTAGCAAATGCAAAATACATTTGTTTACTATATTTAAAAATTTTAATAACAAAAAAGTTAATTAAAATATTAAATTAAATATATTTTTATGACTATTTTTTCTGTTTTGTTATTTTTCATAATTTATTCAAACATTTTAATTATTTTTATATCATATTTTATTGTAATAAATAATTTTTTAATTTAAATGCCAATGTAAAGTAACACAATTAAAATAATAATCATTATAATTATTGTATTTTTATTTGCAATTGTATTTTATAGTATATAAAATTTTAATAAAATAAAAAACATTTTTTATTATGAAGTATTTTATATAATTAAAAACATTTAAATACAAATTAAACAAATTAATATTTTGTATTGATTTGTCTTCAAGTTTCAGAAAGAAAAAAAGAAAGAAAGAAAGAAAGAAAGAAAGAAGAGAGAGAGAGAGAGAGGGAGAGAGAAATGACATTTTTAGTATAAATATATTTTATAATATTACATAAAAATTTAGGTCAAAAAATAAAGTTTTCTTATATTTTGTGTTATTATACATGTATTATATTATATCCTTTTGTTACATTGAATTGAATATAAATCTAATAAAGTATTCATTTTTGTCCAAAAATATTATATATTATGCAATATATACTATACAGTACTATGCAGTCTATAACAAAATTATATGATATAACAATAAAAATATATTAACACCAAACTTCAAACTCCCGCCAAACAAAAAAGTTTATTTTACAAATAAATACAACATTTTATTATTGGTAGTTAAGTTTTATTAAACACTTTTATATTAGAAATTATATATTAAAGCCCGGTTATTAAGTTTTATTAAATAAATTATCAAGTTGTTTATTCATTATTGTTTTCAATAAGCAAAATACTAAATACTAAACACAATAATAACAATAATAATAAATATAAATTATAGTTATGTTTCTATATATTTTTATTTTTAACTATATAACTTATTATAGTGCCATATGTATGTAATATTTAAATTAACAACAAGCAAACTTTTACTTTTTTCTAACACCTTATTTTAATTTTTATAATTACAATAACAATAACATACATTATAATGGGGGTAGAAAATTAATTTAAACAGCAATTATTTTCAAAAAACAAAATTATAATGTATAAATCAAAGTTAATTATTTTAAGTTTATATGTAATCAAAAGCCACAAAATAATTATTATATTTAAATTTTGAAACAAAACAAAAAAGTTTTACATTGCATTTAGCATTGAGTGCATCTTAAATAATTTAATTATATTTTTTTCAAATTTGATTAATATTTTCATAACACATATAAAAGTAATTAATTATTTAAAACTTTTATTTTTTAATTAAAAAATTTATATGTAAAAGTCATTGTTTTGTACTCATTTATGTAATAATTTTTAAAAATTAAATATTATTAAAACTTTTTACATTTAAAAAATTAGTTGAAATTTACAAATTAAAATTTAATAATTTTATATAAAATTTATTACATTTTTACATACAATACATCTCAAAATTAAATATATTTTAAAATCTATTGAAACAAATATTACATATTAAAAGCTCCTTATATATTATGAAATAGATTTTAATCAACAAAATATAAAACATAAAATATCCGCCTATCAAATAAAAAACAACAAAAAACTACAATATTTCATAATAATAATAAAAATGTGTAATATATTTTAATAATAATCATTTCTTATTTGCAGCTAGCAAATAATATAGTATATTTGTATTTTTGTTTTGTTATTTTTGCATAAACAATAAAAAGCCAGCGACTTTGAGCCCAAAAAATAACTTATTATTATTATTTTATTACATAAAGTTTGGTATTTATTTAAGCACTGATTACAAGCTAAACAGTGTATTAAAGAATACAAATGACAGGCGAGTGAAAAGTGTAGACTAAATAAAACAAATAAAACGAAAACATTTATTTAGTATTCATAGCGTAGGCCTAAAAATCAAACTTATTTTAAAGCAAATCACAAAATTAAGAAATAAATCCAACTGTAAGTGGGTTTTTGAATATGTTTGTTACATCTCTCTCTCTCTCTCTCTCTCTCTCTCTCTCTCTCTCTTTTTCTCTCTCTTTCTCTCTCTCTCTCTCAAAAGATTTTGCAATCGACTCATCATTAGAAACAAAGTTACAGTAAGAGAGAGAGAGAGAGATTCTGTACTTGAGATTTGTTAGCGATAACCACTTTGGCTGACATTAATGATCTCATATTTTTTGTTATAAATCTTTTTTGAATACATACTACACATACATATTATGTCTTTTACATAAATATAATTTAAATATTATATTAAACTGTGATTTTTAAAAACTCTGTTTTTTCTTTAAAAATATTTTAGTAATTTAATCGCAAAACATACACTTAATTCATAGCCAAAAGCAATTAATTAATTTAATTTTAAAGTACAATAATTTATTAATAAACTTATAAAACCCTTTAAAATCTGTTTATTATTTAATTATAACTCAAAACATGTTTACAACACAAATCTAATGGCAAATTAATATTTGTTTGAATTGTATTATACATTATAATACTTTTATATTATATTATATTAAATAATGTTTTGGGAACCCCCTTTTAATTGTTAAATGTTTATTTGATTTATTTGATACTAAATTTGTTCAGGTGGAAAATATATAAATTGGGAAATTTTCTATATTAGGCTTTTTATTTACATTTATTACATAAATGAATGGAAAGTTTGTTAATTTTTTTTATTAATATTTCAAACATTAAAAATATGTACATTTAGTTTGAAATAAAAGTTGTTTTTTGCGATAAATATGTTGTCTCTTCAAGGAATACATCGCTAATTGTATTAAAACATATCGAGAGTTACAACCAGTTTTTGTGGAGGCATTGAAGGACATCAATGAAAAGACTATAAGAAAGAAATAAGATTTACGGCAATAAAAGTAAAGATAAAACGAAAATAATGTATATTTATTATTAAATATTAAGAAAAATACACTATTTAAAATACTTTTTGAATAATGCTTTTGAATAACACTCACACTCTTGGCCCTCTATTCACTGTGAGTTTTGCTGCAAAAACATAAAATTTTAATATTAATTTAGTTTTCTTTTCAGTAGTTGTTTACTGTCAAGAATTTTCACTGAAAATACATTGAATTTGTTGTAAATAAATAAATTTTGTGTCGGAATCTAATAAAATACATCTTATTTTTGCAAACAGTTATAAAAATAGGAGTCGAGAGAGAGAGAGAGAGAGAGAGAGAGTAAAAGACAAGAGTCCGACCGTAACTATAGTTACATCTCTTTCTCAATTCTATTGCAGAGCAAACTCTGGATGTAATGCGAGTGTAAAGAAGAAACAGAATATATCTAAGCATTGGATGCGAACCGGTATTGCCTACTGTTGTATTGAAACAGTGCACTAGTATTACGATATTATATACGCCAACGCTGTAGTGGTTAACAGTTTATACAGTATAGTAGTTGTCGACGACTCGGTCTCTTGTTTCTGGTGATACCACTTTGTATAGTCAAACAGCTCTTAAAACACCACAAAACTCGCGACTCATCTCTCAAACACTCCGACTCTCACTCTATAAGTGAGTGTTTTTGTGTGGAAACTAAACAAAAATTTCTGGTTATTTGCGAAATTCAGTCCATTTATTCAAAAACCTTGAATACAAACGCAAGAAGATATTCAGTGCTTTTTTCTCGCTTTCATTTGCCACTTCTTCTCTCTATACTAACGTAATATTATTCACAATATAAGTAATTATAAGACAAAACAGTCTTTTAAAAGACGCATTTAATATATTATATATAAGTCTTGTTGTTTGCCATCATTAGCCCTGAAGTTTTGTGTTTTTGTGTGTGTGTTAGCAAAAATAAAAAAGTTTGCTTGCACATTTTCACATTGTTTCATATTTTGATTGAAAGACAAACTCTGATCACTAAAAATGAAAATGTTTGCTAAATTAGTGTTGTTATCCCTGTCGATGACTGTCTGCCTGTCGGCTCCCTTCAGTAGTTTTGATTTGAAACGACCAACCGATCCCGTGGTTATCACTGTCGACACCGACAATACCGATACAAATAAAGATGTGTCACAAGGAGTGACCGGAAAATTGTTATCTATTGTGAAGAAAAACTTAAAACCAATGAATAATAATAATAACAATAATAATAATAAAGAAGAAACAACTTTATTAGTGAGCGAAGAGATGGTCTATTCATCCACCGGTTACCCGACATTCAACGCTTTTGACCAAAACTCGGACGGCTTTATAGAGTTTGAAGAGTTTGCCGCCAGTGATGGCAAAGACCACAAATCAAACTTTCAAAGGGCTGACGTTAATGGTATGTATCATTACATTACTCTATTACATCCAATGTCATACCAAAATATTTTTTGAAATCACATTATTTATTAATTTTATTCATAATTTATTAAATAACATTGAAATTTTAATGATAATTTATTTGAACTTGCAAAACGAAATAGTGTTTGCAAATATTTTATTACTATTTTCAACACAAAAATAATAATTTGTCTCTACTTTTATGTATGCAATTGACAGAGAAATTGCTTTTCAATTCATTGAGTTATGAATATTTTTCTTTACTTTTCTTTTTTGTATATATTTTTTAGTTTTTTTGTGTAAAAGAAATTTAAATCTATTATTAAAAATAAATCCTGTAATCAAAATGCAATCTTTCCGTTGCTTTTGCATTGAAAAAAATGTTTTCCAGATATTGTATTCATTTTATATATCAAACAAAAATTGTAATACAAAATATAACTTATATTATATAAGTTTAAAACTATTTTTCAATATTAGTATCTTTTAAACCGAAAATTCAATATTAAAGGAAAAATACAATCATAAATCCTTTTGCCAACAAAAAAAACTATATATTGATTTCAAATATTTTTTCACTTTAATATCTGTACATATTTGGCACCAATTTTATACCAAAAAAAAAGTATCTTAGGCTAAGATTTACCGTTTGGTAAACGGTTTTTGACTTTTTAGACTTAAAATATTAAAAACTTTAAGATATCATTGTATATAAGAAAAGAGAAGAAAAAATTTAGTTTAAAAAAAGTGTTGAAAATTGAATTTATTTTCTTATTCCTAATGTTTCATATCATATATAATATAATATAAGTTTAAATCAATAATACATTTGAGTCGCGAATGAAAAGTGGAAAGAAAGAGAAAAGGGATGCAAAAGGGAAGAGTGAACAGAGTCTATGATTTCAGAGTTTTTTATATTATTATTATTAGACTTTTTCGGTACACTATAAACAAAGACTATGGGATGAGCATATGAGATGCTCAAGACTAGACTTATAAACAAAATTGTCAATGCCCATGCAAAAAATGCAATACTTTTGGCATTAACTTTTGACATCTCACTCTCTTGCTTTTTATCAATACATCCGTCATTTCAATATTGTGTCGGATATATTTGTCAGATCTCTCTCTCTCTCTCTCTCTCTCTCTCTCTCTCTCTCTCTCTCTTCCTTACTTCCTCCCACTCTCTCATTACAAATTGCAAAAAGATGTATGAATTAAATTCAATTTCTTGTGACTCTTTTTTTTAATTTCATCGCTTTTTTGATTAAATATATTTCCCAGTAGATGAGTGAAAGAGATGCTAATATACAAAACCTATGGTACAATAATAATCCAATATATTTTTACTTACAAATTGAATTCAATACAATTGCCTACACTTATACCAGCCATGGATTCAC
>JAQIWK010000229.1:0-19697 GCA_034695265.1 Dissorhina ornata | reverse complement strand
ACCATTAGTTGATTGTGTAGTCAATGTTTGTGTTGATAATGAAGTCAATGAATCACTTAAACTCTGAATCAAATCAATGACTCAATCATTCATAGCATTCAATGTCTAAACAAAAGACTAGTTTTTGGTTTTATTTTTGTTTTTTGAAACTTATTTTGACAACAAATCAGCGCTTTGTTCACCAAATTTAGGGACCGTTTAGTCATTACTTTATGCATACAGTCTATTGAGAAATGCATTACAAATATACAGTTTTATAAAAAAAAATTAAAAGTTAACAAAACAATTAAGTTTAACATATTGTTTGATAATTTAGTTGTAATTTTTTTTCTAAACGACATTGATACAATTTATTTTGTTTTATCTAACTAAACTTTGCACGATTAGTATAAACATTTACTTTTTTTTAAAATAATATATCACCAAATCCTTGAGTGTCTATCACATGAGATAATTATCTATTTAATTAAATAAATAAAAGTTTTTTTTACAAAACTAACTTTAAAAAACTATTTTTGTAATAAAAATTTGTTTAATTTTATTTTTAAAAATTTTAATAAAAATTAATATCATTTAAATCTTGTTTATTTAGGTTTAATTAGTAAGCAATTAATAATTACCAATTATCAATCATAAAAATAATTAAATTATACACAATATTGTATAAACAATATTGATTATGTTAATCATGTTAAAATTATTATTCTTGATAAGTTTTTTTTGTTAGATAAAACTTATATTTAATTTATAAATATATAAAAATATTTTAAAAATTACATTATACTTAAAAATATATAATATATTCAATGCATATTCTGTATATAAATGTTTTTTAAAAGTCTTCACTAAAAGTTTTTGACCTAAAAGTTTAGACTAAAAGTTTTAGTCTAAAACTAAACATCCGTTTAATGCAAACGAATTAAGAATTTTAATATTTAAGAAAATTAAATGTAAAAATACACTCAACTCTTGATTTGAAATTTTAAAAAAAACTTTAAAATTCAACAATTCTTGCGAAAAGTTAACAGAATATTAATGCAAAGTTATAAAACATAATGTTTAAAAATAGTATTCAAGATTTGCATTTCAAATCATAACTATAGTAATAAATAATGCTTGCTTCAAGAAATAACTTTTCACATAATTTCACAAAAAACACAATTTTTTATATTAAAAAATTAACAAAAAAGGCAATCATTTAATTTACTTTTATTACTATAATAAAAATACAACCAAATGAATGTCAGGTATAGTTTAGCAAAATTCAAGACTACTGTTAATGAAAAACAAATGACAACTCAAATGAAATGAATTAGAAGAAGAGCTCATAACTAAATGATGAATACATCATACGATTTGCCACTACAAGTGACGGCAATAGACACAAGTTATGCAACTAAAGTCATAAATCATCATTTTGTGACACAACTCTGTTATACAGAGTCTTATATTATTGGAAATATTTTGAAGTCCATTGATCTTCACGGCTATATTTGTTAAGCAAAAACATTAAACAAATACATCTTTGAATCAACAAAACACATTCAAAAATCTTATAAATAACACCATTTATATATAAAAATTTTTATATGTTATATAACTTTATTTATAGAAATTTAATGGATCTATAAAATAGTTAAGTTAGCGATTTATATTAATAAATAAATGTCACTAAAACCAAGATTAAAATACTATATTAATTTATTCCTAAATAAAATATAATTAATTTTGTTATAAAATACAAATTCAATTATAAATTTTAAAACTTTTTTGTAAGAAATGCTCTAAATTTTGGTGGAAACGGACACTCGGGGTCTGAATCGGTGGTCGTTTTGGCAGGACTTGAGGTCGTCTTACTATCTGTGCCAACACTGGAACTGCTGTCAATTGTCGAGACCCTTCTTACACATGTGATGTCTGTTTGAACTGATTTGTCAATTGTTTGAATAGTTTGTGTCATTTTATCAGTTATCGACACGTCTTCGGCCTGAATGCCAATACTTATCACTCTTCTGTTCCTATGATTACCTATAATTTGACTAACATTTGGATCAATTAAATGATGTCTTGTTTGGTTACCAATTGGTGTCGATGTCTTAACCATCGATTGTCTTAAACTTTGTTCCATTTGTTTAAACTTTTTATCAAACAATTGCTCAAAAATTGTTTCAATTGTCGATACATTAATGTCTTGTAAAGGTTTTTTGTGTGGAACTGTTGACGAGATTGAAGGTTCTTCAATGTTGGCACTAACTATATTATCATTATCATCAGCACCGGTATTAATAATATCTTCAATGTCTGATTGGTGACCACCATTAAGGCCAATGTCTTCACTATCATCTACTAAGTTGATGTCATCATTGTTCTGGTAATCATAACAGATGGTAGAGTCACTGGATTTGTCCAAAATAGTCTTATGTGTCTTTGTGGCCACTTTTGATCTATTTTTAACCACTTGTTCAATGGGTGGTCTATCTGGTAATGGATTCATCGCATTCCGTGACTTTTTGGTCCGTTTTGGTGGTGGAAAGTGAGCCGAAGTGTTGCGTAAAGTGATCCGATGTCGTGATCGGACCAATTCATAATCAAATGGTGTCTTAAACTTAAAGTCAGGCAAAGAAGACACGAGACTGACTCGCGATGGACTGAAGTAATAGCTATCGTATCGGGACAGACAAGAGGTCAACCGAATTGAGTTTAACCATTGGTTTGGCTTTGATTTTAATTTGATCCGTCGGTGTCTTACGAAACGAAAGATTGGATCCTTTTTGGCCATCGATTAAACATATTTGCAATCATTAAGTCATTTAACACTTAAAAAAGTAAAACAATTTTAATTACAAATAATAACATAATTAACAAAAATAATGGTCACAAAAATGCGGGCGAAAAGCCATTTAAAAAAAACTACAGCCAATAGTTGAAAGACTATTGTAAAGCATTGGTTGAATTCATGCGTCAATTATTGTTTAAATAAGTTTTTGAATAAAAGTTTTGGTTTTTTTAAATGATTAAAAGTTCAATCATTGAACTTCAATGAAATAAATATGACTGGATTTGTCAATTAAAAATTTTAATGAATATTTTTATTATATTTTATATATTTATAAAATTTCAATTATAAAAGTTTACAAAACAAAAAGTTATATAACAGTTATGTAAACTTTTCCCATCAGTTTTCCTCTGATTATTGGCTTTCTTTCTGTAAATCTTTGATTTTTAAAAAGTTTCTGAAATGCATTGAAAATAATTATTTGTTTGTTTGCTATTAATATTTGTTTTGTAAATTATTTTGTCTAATATATTAAGTCAATAATGTATGTTTAAAAAGCAATTGAATCGATGATTGAACTGAATATTGAATTGAATTGATGTAAAAATATTTGGCGAAGTATTTGCTGAATAGATGGATAAAGTGATGAATGAATTGAATGGATGCGGAAAAGTCCGAATCGGATGCTTTTGGATAGATTTTAGAGCAAAACAATACAAAAACAGTAATTAAGTTATAATTAGATTTTAAGTTGAAGTGAGAGATAGAGAGGGATGTGATGTGAAGGACAGAGTTGGAGTAATGCGAAAGTGAGTGCCAAATACACTCCTAATAAGGCTTTTCTTATGGGGAAGGTTTGCATGTATTTCTTATGCACAACAAGTCATGCAATTTGAAAGCGCTATTAGAGTTAGAGTTATAGAGAGTGAGAGCATGAGCTGAGAGATGATGCCTAATGAAGAGCACAAGAGAGCGAGGATGCGATGCCAGGGCTGGCGGTGTGTGTGTCACCAAAATAAGATTTTTACTAAATTTGGTCACCAAAAGCTCACTTAGATTACAGGCACAGATAGATAGCACATCCAAACCAAATGTTTAAGCATCTCTTTAGAGAGTGAAACAGAGATGAAAACATTTCACTCCGTTTCATATCAATGATTGTGATTTTTGTTTGGTATTAAACCGGATGATGTATTTCTTCACTCACACTCTCTTCACTGAATCACTGGTTTGATTCAAAATATTGAAGTTTCAATAACTATTAGACTTTGTGAAGTGATTGTGTGGGCGAAAGAAAGGCATTATAATAAAGAAAGTTATTTCTAGTTTTGATTTGACTATATATGGAATGAATGCTAAACCGAAATGTAAGCCCAATAGACAAATGACCGTCACTTCGCACCGTCCTATCAGTTCGCCTGTGCTCTCAGTTCCGTCCGATAAGTTTCGTACGAAACAAGTGTTTCACACAAATGGCGACAGAATTTGTGTGAATTTTCATCCATCCGTCGCCTCAGATTCGGCTCATGTTTTACCCGTAGAGTCAAAGTGTAGGGATAGACACCATCAACAGCCCACTACTACAGACCCGTCCTCATCAGTCATTTTGCGCCAAAAACTTCTTCATCGTAACAAAAACGGCTCAATTGGCCCATTAGTCAGCCCATCAAAGGCCACCAGAAAGAGCTACAACCGGTCCCACAATAATGGCTTTAAATTTCATAATTTTGTGGTGAATGAAGACAAACGATCGTGTCTTGAGGAACAACACGGAACCAAAAAGATTACAGTTTCTCATTGGAAGCGACCAAACACTACAATCTCTGTCAACGACAGCTCATCCCACCAAAACACATGCCATCCGCCAAGTCTTCCGTCCCAATCGATTCTCGAGACTCTGTTAGCGCCCAACACTTGCAACGCAACATCCGTCCCGTTATCACCAACGCCTACCATCGATGACACACAACGAGTAAGTAAACGAAAGCCATTACACGTTCGCCGAGTGCTTCGCCATCAACGCAACCAAAGTATGGAGCCGTCGGCCGATCGAGAGATGGGGCCACAGGACGAGCCACTGGATCTGTCGCTCAAACGGACCGACTTTCACGATAGTAACGACAATAACGACTCAAATGGTTTCGACGATTCTATGGACAATCAAAATGAGACTTTTGTTACAGAATATCCAACAGAATCAGTGCAACACTTAATCAAATCAGTCAACCAATCGGCAGCTCAAGCATCGGCTATCATAGCATCCGTCAAATGTCCCATAAGTGCCAATAAATTTTCATCCAATGTCTCATCAAATTCAAGTAACGATTCATCATTAGTCACAAGACATCAAATGGCAGCCAAACAGCAGAAGAATAGACAAACTCATAGAAGTCTTATTAAGAAGCAGTTGGAAGAGACGTTCAAACAAAACGGATTTCTTGTTAAGGTATAAATTAATGTCAAAAAAACAATTAATAAATAAATTATTTAAATTAAATTCATGTCATCTTCTGAGGTGATCAACACCAGTAATAGTAGTAGTGCTCTAACCCTAGCGATGGGTAATTCCCTTCAATTAAACAATGATATGAATAACTAAATTAATTAATTATAAAAAAGTTGAATAATTAAGTAAAATAAATTCATATTCATGTGAATAGATTACAATATAATTATACACTTTTTTATATCAAATTATTATATTATATATTCATGTCTTAAATAATACATTATTTCTTTGTTTAATATATGAATATTTAATATCAAATTATAATTATTATTCATATTATAATGAAAGGGTATTTACTCGTTGATAGTTTAGATTGGGATAATGAGTTCTGGATGTATCAACACATTAACTACTAAATTAACATTAATTTTATATAAATATTAATAAAGTTTTGACAACTATTAAATTAATTATAAAAACACCTATTAACTTTTTTGTTACTACTATATTTATTGACTTAATTTTTAATTAAACAAATAAATATATTGTTTATTAAATCTAACGCTTTGTATAACAAACTTATTTTGTAATTAATAAATAATATTGTTATTAATAAATTGAAAAATAAAACATATATTTATAAATAATATCACTAACTTCTAAGAAAATTGCAAATAAACATAAAAAACAAATTTTTAAATAAACTATTTTTAGTTAATTGCGTCGACAAGTCTCGATGAAAAACTTCATAATAAATATAACTTTTCTGAATGTCACACTAAATATCTTAAATAACAAAATTTTAATAATTTATTAATAATTAAATACTAATAAACCAAACTATTAAATAAATTTTAAATACTAAAAAAAACAAATTAATATATAAGTTGTATGAATGAAAAAAAATGAATTAAAATTTATTTTTATTATTTTTATTGCTTTTATAATAAAAAAAAGATAGATTTAATGTCTTTATTATTAGACAGTAAAATAGTCAATGATTTAATAAAAACCTATTTAACAATAATTGTTGTCACGAAAAACTATAATATATTTGGGGGAGGGGGTTATAATTGGTGTCTTGATATAATTACTTTGCATAGAAAAATAAGCGAGGACAATTAGTATAAATTACTCATTTAGCACTAGATACTTGCTTTGCATAATAAGAAATGTAATTAATATTTTTGAAAATTGAAAATTATTCATTCAAATGAGTTATAATTGTTTGGCTTACAGTTGAGTGAGATTTTTGCAAATTTGCAAACAATTATGATTATATGAAGACATTAGGCGTCGACTTAATTATATATCTAAAGAGTAATAAAACAAAACCAACTAAAATAAATAAATGCAAACAAACAGAAAAAAATAAAAAGTTTTATTTGATAAATATCTGTCCCTTTTATATGAGTCTTAAGATTAATTGAAGCAAATATGTCATAAAATTAAGCGATTACTTTAAGTAGTCATTATAATTAAGTCATGATTTTATTATATTTTTTATATTATTAAATACACTTTGAGGATGTCCTTTGAACCATCTTGTTAATTACATTTAAAACTAATAAATTAAATGCATTTTTAAAATTTTAATTTCAAATTAATCAATATCTTGTTAAATTAATGACATTTCAAATAAATAAAAGTGCTGAATATTTAACAAAACTAATTAATTTCATTAACTTGTTAATTAATGCTTAAAATAATTAATTAAATTAATTTGTTAACTCAATCTACTTATGTTAAAAATCAATTTTTATTTTTATTCAAATAAAACTAATTAAATAAAAATGTTTTTCAAATGTAAATTAATTATTAAATTAATTTTAAAATTAATTTTGTCTTAAATTTTAGACCAAACAAGTGAGCGATGCCAACAACTCGGCAATGTTCTGCAAGTTCCGACAGTTACGCAAATATACCCGCTATTACCTGAAGTCATGGCACCACCATTTGCCCGATGAAGTTAATAAACTATGGAAAGGCTTTTTGCCACCTAAAACTGAAAAGCCTACCTCTAGTCACAATTAATTTTAAAAATAATTTAGTATTAATAATAATTGTTTTTGTTGTTGAGATTTTGTTTTATTGTTGAGTTGTTTTACTTTACGAGTTGTGTTTGACTGTAACTCTTCTAATCTTAAAAAAAAGTTTGTGATATAAAAGTTTTTTTTGTGTTAATTTAAGAAAATAAATATTTATAATCATTATAATTATTATGAATACTATACTCTAGTCTTGACTTTCACTGTATATTATATTATTATATATCTATATTACACTGATTATTATTATTGATACTGTTTTATTGTCACAAATTTAATTATTTGATTTATTAAACTAATAAAATGTTATTTCTTATCAACAAAACTAAAATAATTTGTTATTTTCATGCTTTCATTGCTCATTTCAAATCGTTTTTAATATAAATATATATTTATATCACTTTTTTGTCTAATCTTTTGAAATATTAACAGTTATTGCAGTTATTATTAATTACAAAGATTATAAATGCATTAAATATATTTTACACTTAAAATATAACTAGTAGCAATTAATTTTGTAATTTTAAAAATTATATAACAAAATAAAAATTATTTTTTTTGTTTTATTATCAAATAATATAAATTAAATATTTATTATTTATATATTTATAAATTTATTTTTCATATTTATATATAATTTATATTTGAAGGGTTTGTTTGAAGGCACACATAATCAGTAATTACGAAATTAAGCAATATTACATTATTATTATTTTAAATGTCATCACAAGTAATTTAAAATTAATATTAAACAATTAAGTAATTGTAAGGTAATTATAATTGTATTTAAAAACAGTTTTAATTTGTTTTAATCAAAATAAATGCAGATGTTCAACAACAACAACAACTTAAAAAAACAAACTTAAAGTAAATTTAAAGTAAATTTTTTTCTCATAAAAATCACAATTAAATTGAAACAAAACAATAGTTTATCTCAAAAAAGGATTTTATAACTTTAGTCTTAAATTAATTATTTAATAATTAAGTAATTGTAATAAATTATTGCAAATCACTAATGATTTTATTGCAAATTTAATAATCAATTTCTTAACAGATTTTTTGTTTTAAAAGTTTTTTTTGTGGAAATAATATATTTATAAAAATATTTATTTTCAACACTTTGAATGAATTGACACAATTGGGGTAAAAAACATTTTCTGGCATTTTGTGTATTATTTTCTTTAAATAACAAGGTATTCACAAATACATATATAAATTTTTATAATTATGTATAAACTTTTAAATGTCTTATTATACAAATATGACATAATATTTTACTTTTATTGTTGTTATTGTTTAAGTTGTTTTGTTCAATATAAATTTTGTGCGAAATATACAATACATTAAAATTAACCTTAAATTACATTTTAATAGTTATTATTACTATTATTATTATTATTATTATTTAATCATTTTTGTTTGATCTGCGCTCTCAATCGTTTAGGTATTTATATAATTAAATAAATAATTATTAGTTAAACAAAGTGTTCAAGTATTGCCTTAAAATAATAATTTAATCATCATCATTTTTGTTTTTTTAAATTTAAATATTCAATATAAACATTAATTAGAGATCATTTTAACAGCTATTTATAAATTTTATGCCAATTAATTAAATATTTATATATATAAAAAATTATTAATCAATTCTTGGATATAAACTAATTCATTGATTTTTTTTTCAGTCAATTAATCAAAAGATTTCATAATTAATTAATTAATTAAACAAAAAATAGTTTTTCTCGTAAGAAATTATAGACTATACTATATTTATCATAATTTTTTATATGTAAACAATTGGATCATAAAATTGAACAAAAAAATTGATATATTTTTAAAAATTATCAATGATTTAGAAGCTCTTAGTTTGAGGTGAAGTTCTGGTAATTTGAATGAAAAATAAATGATTTTTTATGTGACATTATGTCAGATGAACAGGTGATGTGATAGTGAAGTGCCCTAACGCTCCAAAGTGTGGTCGGCCTCGGGTCAGGCGACCGATAACATGGCTGGCGTTGAGGCCTCCGATGAGGGAGGGGTAGGCAGTTGTGGTACTGATAATGAATCACTCGATGATGTGGTCATAATTGGAGTTTTAGACCTATTATTCACAGATGATATGGATGAGGACGACGATGACGATCTGACTTGTGGACAATGAGGTCGCGCCAACTGTTCAATACTGAACGGACTATTACGGGGCGGATGACACGGCTGTGGCGGCTGTTGGGATGACAGCGACGATGCCGTTGTGGTGGTCGTTGTATTAGGTGTCGTCATATGTAGTCTTGAGTTTATATCATTATGTATTTGATGGATGAGTGTGTGGTTGTGGTGGTGGTTGTTGTGGTGATTATGAGGTAATATATATTCACTATTAGGAACAACTGGAGGACTCGATAGACTCAGCTCTGTTGATGAGAGCGTCACGTTATCGGCGTCGCTATCATTGGCACTCTTGGAATCAGGAGTGGGAGCCTCTATACTGTCCACACTTCCGATATTGTCTTCACTTTCACCGGCCGTATCGCCGTCTAAATAACGGATGCATTTCTTTTTCCGCCTAATTATTGCAAACAAACAAAAAACACAATTAATATCTACCAAAAAAGTTGACTAATCTGTGTACAAAATACCTGCACGGTTTGCACCAATTATTTTGTTGATCTAAACCAAATCTGGCCCTACACTTCTTCAACGCACCCCCTTCTGTCAAATCAATAATTTAAAAAAAACAATTTTAGTTTTCATTTAAATTTTGTTAATTCAATGAGTAAGTCAATGAATAAGTGGATGATTACCTCCGTCACTATTTTTATCTCGTTTTTTCTTTTTCTTCTTGGCATTGGCCGCGTAGTTATCTCTGGCCGTCCATCCAGGGTATAACTGCATGTGTAATTGCCTGTGTCCGACAAAAACAAACAATACAATTATTAGATAACAAAGTCTTTATATAACTTTCAAACAAGTTTCATATAATAATAATTTTAATAAAACATAAGTTTTTCTTTTAGGAAAAATAGATAATAATAATTATTTTTAGTGATAAGCAAACGAAAGTCTAAAACATAATTTTGCATCAAAATTGCAATTAATTTTAATAAAAATAACAAATATTTTTCAGTGACTTTTTTCACAGACAAGTATTTCAAAGTCACGTTCAGTTCAGGACGAAAAACAAACACTAAAACAAAAGTTTTTATTTTATTTTATTAAAAACTTATTTCAAATAAAAGTATGTTTGAAATAAAAATAAAAACATTGGAAATAATTACAAACAAAATTAAAATAAACTCACATTACTATGTCTACTCTACTATCTAATTACACCTAGGTTAGTTCTAGCATAAATGTTTATAACTTTTAAATTATAAGTTAAATAATTCATAAATAAATTTCTTTAACCCCTTTTGTATAGCAATATATTTTTTATCTTAAAAATTAAAACTATTATATCATTCAACAAAATCTGTAAAACAATTAACTCATCCATGAATTGCATTATTTTTAGAGTAAATTATTCACAAAATAATTATTAATAAAATTATTTACTATTAGACTATTACTTAACAAAAAAAATAATATATAAATAAACTTTGTTTTATGTATAAAATTATAAAAATGATTTATTTGTCTAAAAATTAGTGTAAAAATCATTTTTCATTTCAAAAATGAGATAAATTTTTAGTCTAAATGCAAATCAATGATATAATACAGAGATAAGAAAATAAACAATAAAATGCATTAAATATTAGCACAAAAATTGTTTTTGTTTGAAATGAAAGTTCAGATTATGTTTTAAAAACACATTTTAAACGACGATTTGTTTGTTTTGTTTAGCAAAAAGGGTTTTAACAGCAAAAAAAATAATTTTTTCATAACAAATGCAAATGGAAAGTAGTTTTACAGACCAGACATACCTTTCCTTTCTGGCCATATCATAATATTTTCCCTGCTCTTCGCGACTCAATGCGTGCCACTAATGGTACCAATGGATCACATCATATAAAATTAGATAATAAAATAAAATATTATAAACATAAATATCACTTAATTATATAACACAAAATATCAATGAAAGATCAGAGATATTGTGTGCTGAAAGTTGTGATACATACCCTGCGTCCTAGGATTTGATTGATTGCAGCGCTTTCTTTGAGCGTACACTCGGCCACCACTTTTGGCCGCATTTCCTTCATATATAACATGAAAGAGTTGAGCGGTTTTTTGACGTGCGGTTTGTCTTTATGCGCTTTCGACACATGCTTTCCGTTGAAGCTCTCGGGCGTACCGGGAGATGACAGCGAATGGTTGGCACTGTTGGTCGAGTTTGGAGGACTACGGACACCGCCGCCACCGCTACTACCGGTACTATGAGATGTACCGGTGTTTGAGCTGCCATTACTGACACGACTTAGTGATGGCTTTTGATCGTTAAAATGATGGGATGAAGAAGAATGATGTGATGAATAGGGGGGTAAAGAGTTGTGCCGACCATTACTAACACCCGAACTGTTATTTATATTATTATTGTCTGTACACGAGTGCGAGTGATGTGAGTGTGAATTCATGCTATTCATGCCGGCAGAGGCAGCCGCGGCCATTGCCGCCGCCAAGTCTTGCTGTTGTTTGGAATTGGCGGCCATTAAGGCCTGATGTGTAAGTCCCGGATGAGCCGACAGTGACGGGTGCGGCGCTATCAGTGGCGGCCGTGGAAAGCCTGGAAACGTCGACGTCGGGACCGATCCCAATCCTGGGTACGGACCTCGAAATGCTCCCGTTGCCATCGGGTACATGGCTGGCGTGTGCCTGATTTGAAACACCCGTTTAATTAACTATTAATAAATCATTTGCATTGAGTTGTCATACCATTGCAGTTGTTGTGCAAAATCAGGGAATACTGGATGAGGCGAATACTGACCATAACCCGGCAATGGATACATCGGTGGCCGAGGAATGCCTGTGTATAGACATAGATAAGAGTTATAAACTTGTATTTAATACATTAAATATAATCTAATCTAAACATTAATCTAAACCTGTGAGTGCGAGTAGTGATAGCATATCCAATAAATAACATAATTATATCGTTTAAATAAACAGTTAATGAGTTCTTGTAATGAATGTCTAATCTGATAGAGAACTGGAAGAATATATTGTGAATATATAAAGAATTGAGATATGTTTTCATTGCAGTACACGACTGTACCGCACAAAAGGGAGCAGCAGTTGTCGTGCAGTGAAGTATAGTCTGACATTTGGTTTATGAGAAGATAGGGATCGTAAAGAAAAGTGCATTGAAATGGAGTGGAAGTGCAGTGAAAGTGAGATAACGTATGGATCGCATCGAGAATTGAGTGCAAAGACTTGTGTATTGTTTATAAAGGGCTTCTAAAGGCATGACTTGGCGTTCAAAATGCCATAACAAGAGCTGTTTTGATAGGATAACAAGCGTTACAGAAACACAACCACAGCTGCAAACACTTGGATTATGGGTTAACGTTTAGGGTATGGGTTATATAGGGGGCAGACAATTGATGGCAATCATCATCATTATTGCCTTCATCTTCTTCTTACAAGAATCTCACAAAACAAATGAGTCTCAAAAAAACATTCATAAAGTTGTCGACACTTTTTATATTTATTGAATGAAATATTTGGTACAAATAAAGTAATCAATTGGTGGGACAATTACCGGGTAACTCAAAATGCTCCATCCATCCGGTGATGCGACCCGTGCGGGGGTCTATGTGGACCGGGGGTATACCCATATGGGCCGGGGGTGGCTGTGGAAACGCATCGATGTTTGGCAATGAATAAAATGATATGGGTGAGGCTGCGTGAGTACCTCCTACCATATGTGGCACTTTGTTTGCCTGTTTGTTAACAAAATTAAAAAATAAAACTTTTAGTCAATTATTCATATCATTTAATTTTATAATTAATTTTATTAAAACTTATGAAATGTTTTTTTGTGTATGCGCTAATTATGTGTTGTTGTTGTATAATGTCTAATGGGTCTGACATTTAGCCAATTTAAACTAAACTAGCTAAATGTGACTAACAAAAAAAAGTATAAAGCTAATATAATTGTCATTATATTATATTATAGCTATAAATGCAAACAAAAAACAAATCTGACTTTTAAATCAGAAGAGTATTAAGAAAGAGGAGTTATATTTATATATATTTCAAACACAAAAGTCATAAAAAGAGCATAAAAAACTAAATCTTAACAATTTTGTCAAAAATAGGCGGTGCGTGTCATTTACCCTCTCATTTAGGGTTTATTTTTATGAATATATTGTAGTTTTTTGTAATGCAATGAATGCATGGCTTATGGAGAAGATCGAGTGAAACGCGATTGTCGTATAATTAATAACTTGATGTTAACCCCGGATAAGCGGAAAATTGTTGAAAATACTATTCAATTGTTTAATAGTTTTTGCAAATATTGTGTATATTATAAATGAAGTCCAGAAATCAGATCAAGAGAGAGAGAGAGAGAGAGAGAATCTTTATCTGTCGATGGCATCTCATCCCAACAAAGGCTGGTCTTCCAGGAAAGCCATTTACCCTCCAAATCGTCAAATAAGTTGACGAGAGAGAGAGACCAAAGTTTAGAGAAGGAGAGAGACTTTTTTGAGAGGTTTTGCCTGTTTTGTGAAGACTGGATCTGGTGGTCTTAGTTAGACTCGCAACATAACGCATACAACAACCGGACTCTTAAGCTCTGCTGGAGTTTTATAATGTACTGCAACAGCACTGGTAGGTGCGAGAGCTGCCACAGAGTTCTCGGGCTATTTGCCCCTTCGCGTCGTCGACCACTCTTTCTCTCTCTTATTCCGTAGCCAAACGACTCAAAGCCCGAGACTTTAAATGAAAACTTTGGTGCCCTTTGGTTACGCCCCCGGATTCCCACTAATCAATGCATTCAATGATATTTGAAGCCTCACTCACACCACACACACACATATATATACAACCAAATAGTATCTACTTTTTTCTTGGAAATATCCACTAAAATGTTGACAAACTTTTTCATAAATACTTTCATCACTCGATTCTTAACGACCAAAAAAAATCTGCTAATCTTTTACTCATGTTTTGCATATGTCTAACCATTTCCTTTCAATACTTATCTTAAATATATAATTATTTTCTAACAAAAACATACTTTTGGCGAAACATTATTTGTTAATTAATTTTACAGATTAACTCGTATTTCATTTGCATTTACATAAAAATTTAATTTCAGAGCAAATTTTTGTAAAGCTATTCAATCATTAATTATTGATAAACTAAACTAAATATTAGCGAATCGATTAGAAATATACAACAAAATAATAGTAATTAAAGCTATAAATAATAAAAAACAATAATCTAATATTTCAATTATAAAATCAGCTTCATAAAACAATATAACTTATAAAACAAATACAACTAAAGCACATAAAACGATAAAATTCATCTAATATCGTATGTATTGTGACTATACTTTGACAAATACAATGTAGTGATAATTTAAAATCTATAAATTGTTTGCTTTTATAACACAACAATAAATGACAAGAAAAAAATAAAAGTTTTCTGTCCTTATGTTTAAACAAAAGAATTGATGAATTTTCTCGGGACCCCCTCCCATCTCACACACTATTACAGTCTCTCTCTCTCTCTCTCCTACCTGTAGTACTACAACAAACATAAACGCTATTATCAAGACTATGCCATTTTGGTCAATACACCTCTCACTGTATATACAACATCCCATCCCATTCCCTACTCATTGTATATACACTTTAAGCCACAAGACTTTCTTCAGTAATGACTGCAATGAATGCTTTGTTTAACGCAAATAATGTTTATATAAAGAATTCTCATCTCTTCTGAAAGTACTGAACACTATTTAAGAGACTATTTGTATTTGCATTACATTGTTAGGGCTCTGTATTTATCTCTCTCTCTCTCTCGATAACATATACAATATGTGACACCAAACAGTCAATTGTTAAATACATTTCGTAATTAAAATTTTCAAACATTTATATGAATTTAACAAACACTTGGAAAATCAATTATCGATTTGAATAATAAATTAATTAGTTTTGAGGCTAAAAACAAAACACAATAAGTAGAAGACAGACATATTGAGTCCAAAATAATCAATTCATTCAATTAAAGGCTTCTCTATCTCTCTCTCTCCCTAACCCTTCATTACCTCCAAAAAGCCTTAAGGAAAGGCATTAAAATAATGTTTATTCAATTATTTGTGTTTCAAATGAGAAATAAAGCGCTTAACTAATAGAGTGTATATAAAATATGTGAACACATTTGTTATACAATTTAATTGTTTTATTTTGCTTTGTTTTTGTCTTCAAATAGAAAAAATATAATAATAATCAATAGTTTGAAAGAAATGAATTGAATTGTGATAATTAAATTGATTTAACTTATCATATAAAATAATATTTTATGAACAAAAAACACTCTGAAAAATCAATAATAAATTGTTTGAAACATAATTCATGAGATTATTTGTTAATAGTTTTGTCACTTTTATGCCTTTCATTGGTATTAATATAATTCAAACAATAACTCATTTTATTGTTCAATTGAATAGCAATACAAATATATCAGTAATTCCGGTAAAAAGGGATTTAACCTAAGATTTCAATCTATAATTGTCTTCAACGAAAACGAATTGATGAAAACAATGAACACTTTGTTTATTAATAATACTTTAAGTAGTAAATGAATTAAATATTGATATACAACCAGTAAAATACAGTATTAATTGAGTGAATATCAACTCAACATACAATATAATGGTCCTATCATAAGGATGTATAGGGGAAAAAAGGTTTTGTCGATAACAAGCTTTATATTGCAGTCGAGATTAGATTGCAGTCATTATTATCTCATATACAGTGTGTGTGTATGTGTGTTGTATGTCATATCATACGACATGTAATTTTAATTAATTAATGTCTTGTATTAATAAATATATATTTAACTTATCAAACAATATTTGACTTCAATTTTCTGACTAATTTATTGTTAAAAAAAATAAAAAACACTTAACAAGACTTGAGAAATAGAAAGACTTTATTGAAAGAGAAAAAATTAGGCGTTTTTCTCAAATCAAAACAACACTACAACCAACAAAAAAAAGTTATCGCGATATGAGTTAAAAAGTGATTTATCATAAAATTTAATACAAAATTTCATGTTTACGTCGACTTTAAAGGCATACATATATTAAGACATTTGATTGTATACATCATGTCTTCTCCAAACACATCGCCGATTGGGAAAGACATGAGAAATAATATATATTTTTTCACCCAATATATAGAGCCAAACCTTCAATTAATCTTATTTGTCAAATATATGTATGACTTTTTTTTTATACACACATAAAAAAATTATTTGATAATTCAAACATAAATACAACCAAAAAATATGTTTTAGTATTTTATCGCTATTCACGAATCAAACATTACATAACATATTATGAATTACACCATTAATACAGTCAACACTATATTATGTATTAAAATATTGCAAATCATGGATTCAGAAAACGATATTACTTTTTATTCAACATTTATATTACAATTTATATTGAAATCAAACGTCAAAACGAATAAATTTGAATGAAATGCATACAGAATTGTGAAGAAAATAGTTTCAGATAAGACTTGAAATATAATGATAAATATAAAATAGTATTGATTCAAATCGAGAGAAGTTAGTGTATGGTATGGCATATGAGATGTGAGTCTCAGATATAGTTTTAGATATATATTAAATTTTAATATTCACTTTAAATAGAGTTTATGTGATGAAGAGAGCTGACCCGCGAGAGTATAACTCAATTTGTAGTGCAAAACCATAACTTTCTGACATAACTGTTGTGTACTTTTTTCTCTCTTTCAATGCAATCCAATATCGCATTACGTTTTTGAATTGATATATAAAAAGATAGAGTAAGTGATGGAGTGATAACAAGACTAAAATGTGATGTTTTTTGAATGAAAATGTTATTTGAAATACAGAGGAGAGAAAGAGAGGGAGAGATAGAGAGCATCCGTTTGATGTTCGCCGTCATTATCGCACCTAACGTTCAACTCTATCCTTTTGACCACATATTCGCATCACATCGCATGTGGTGAACGATATCTAATTCCCAAATCCCGGCCCTCTTTGCCTAACATTTCCTATCAAAAGTGTGTCTAATAATAAAGTTTCAACTGTTGTGCGAATCATAATTAAGTGTATTGAGACAAAAATGAGAGAATAAGTGAGAATAAATGCGAGAGTGAATGTAGAGATCGATAGAGATTGTGTTAGGCAACAGGCATTACTTGTCTGTCTGTGCGCTCAGTCCTCACAAACAGAGCAATAGAGCGAAATATCTTTAGCTAATGCTTTCAATACTCCTCTGATACTAACGGTGCTAACAGAGCACATAATGTCAGATCAAATGAAATAATAGTATATTTCGATGCATTACCTACTCATACAACTCTACTCCACTCAATCTTCCATTACATCACTTCTGATGGAGAGAGAGAGAGAGAGAGAGAGAGAAAGAGAGAAAGAGAGAAAGAGAGAGAGAGATGTAGAGTGGATTGCAATATAAGCTCTCAAATGATATTACGGCCAATAATTCGCATTTCCTCTTCACCTCAAATCACAAAAATCCAGACTTTCACTCGACTCTACATTTGATATCCTCTTACTTTTACTCTCAAAGTGTATTTGGGTTTCAAATTCTCAAATAAATCTTATTTCATATCATTTTAAAAGTTATTCTTCGCTATAAATGATTGAAAAACTATTTTAAAAATCAAAACTCTTAGAGGAGTTAGAGAGCAATTGATTGAGCGAATCGGAGTCTAAGCCGTGATGTATCCAAATCTCGTGCATTAAAGTATACAATAAGTCACTCTCATTGGGAAAACTAAGAGAAGAATTGTAAAAATAGTAATAAATAGTGAAATAACAGTGTAAACACTGGAAACCAATTTAACCAAACGGTTTGGGCTATCAATTCAAGTGACTGGAGGTCTAATATATTCATAGATGCCTTCAATTTTGATGCATAACAGATGTAAAACAAAGTTGTGTTTTCGTGAGCCCTAACTGTGGCAACACATGATGTCAGCGCTAATGGAAAGTGTAAGCAAAACAGTGAATAAGTTTATCATTTGTGATGCTTTTTCATCACAAGGAGTCGTATGTATGGAAAAATGATTTCTCTTTCCGTTAGAAATTGAAATAACATTACAACACAAATAAATGTTGTAAATATTATGTACTTTTTGGGGCGACAAATAACATACACATAAGCCCTGAGCGCCGATGCATTTCTGGTTCATTAGACACTTTCAGCACTTTCTATACTACTTAAACATCAATTCATATGCAATATATAGCGTTGTATAGGAGACGCATCACTTCGGGATCAGTTGATACATTCACAGCACACACTCACACACTGTTAGCACTGAATTGTCCCATATTTTTACCATTTAAGTCCATTTCTATAGCCCAATACCCTATTCCCTACTCCTATTGCACATTACATACATTACACTCTATGTATTAAAGCTTTAAAAAACTCAATTTCTATCCGTAAATGCATTTCATATAGGGATGTGTAATAGGAATGCATTTAATACTGATGTAAGTATTAGTAAAAAGTAAACTCCATTAATACTGGCCCTCGCAGATGGGGTCGTGCACTCCATTCCCTATTCTCTCTCTCATTCACTCAGTATTAGGAGGTTTTTACAGTATTAGACAGCATTAGACCCAACCTTCCCTATTCTCGCTTTTTAACCCTAAGTTGTGTAGTGTTTGTAAGCTATGTATACACTTTGAATGCTTAATATAATACACACAAACCAATACATAACATAAAACATATCTAAATATAATAGAAAAATCCATTTGCCAGGTGTTAAACAGTCATTCAATATTCAATTCATCAGCTCTTCCTCTCCAATATATATATTATATACAAATCAATAAATAAATCACAAAATATCACAAATATTTCACTCAAACTTACGAGAGTGAGAAAAAAGCTTCACTTAAACATTCATGAATGCACTGTAAAAGTTTCAATACATTTTAAAGAGTATAAAGATTGAAGAATTAAAACTCAACACAAATTAATAATAACAGCATTACTACTACTACTGTTCAGCTCAGAGTAGGTAACAGAGCTTTGCATGAATATATAGAGAGAATATTCTGGCAAAAAGAGTTACACTAAATATACTTATATATCCGCGTTATTCATGCAAATTGAAAAAATAAAATAGTAGAGACATAATAGGCTTTAACTAACTTTTTAAATAATTTATTGGATAAACATTTTTCTCATTAATATCACTCTCACTCCCTTCTCTCT
>JAQIWK010000228.1:0-19759 GCA_034695265.1 Dissorhina ornata | reverse complement strand
ATTATCATATTTTACTACATTTTGACACAATAAGTAAATCAATGTCTACCTTGGTAATGACCAAATGAATAAGGTATTGCTAATTTTACTAGTTAAAAAGTAAGTGTGTCAAGTAATTATAGTTATTTTCTAGTATATTATATAATTTTTATAATTATTAAACAATTGTCATTAATTAACGGATACTAAATTAATACCAGCAGAATATTATTCTGCTAATATTATAATTATATTACTTATATATATATATATAATTTATATTGTTTTATATTGTTTTACAAATTTATAAAACTAAATATTTAATTGCATTTAAATTTTATATAATATTAAATAATAATTAACAATAAAAAGCATAATTAATTTTATACAAATTCAAATAAAAAATACTTAAATGTTGTAATAATATTTAATTTACATCTAACCATTATATTAAAATTATTTCAATACAAAAAAATATAACTAATTGAAAAATTAATTTGTACTTAAAAATAAATATTATATCATCAAGATAATTTTCAAAAATAATAATTAATGCTAATTAAGTTAATTATCAGTCAATTATATTTAATTTCAAAAACTTTTAAATTAAAAAATTTTATACAAAATGTAATGTTATTTATGTATTGAAATGCTGTTTGTGTTGACAATCTTCACGTGTTTTTTGATATCAAAACAAAATGACAAGAATTGCGACCAAAATATAAAACAATCAACAGTTGACTCAATCGTTTGAATCAACTAAAGTGATCGACAAAACAATGTCTTTGTTGTGGACTCAACTCAATGTAAACAAAGAGATAATCCGTGTCATACGGAAGCGCTTGAAGTTTAAGAAGATGACAGCCGTTCAGTCGGCGGTTATACCACTATTTGTGGCCAACAAAGACTGTGCGGTGGAAGCGGTGACCGGCAGTGGTAAGACTCTGGCCTTTGTTGTGCCCATCATTGATATACTGCTTCGGAAGGCCGACAAAGAGCCGATGGGCGCCACAGACGTGGGCGCCATTATCATCGGTCCGACCAGAGAGTTAGCGCAACAGATATATCAAGTGCTCAACGATTTTGTTGTCGACAACCCGTCCATACCATTGAAGACAATGCTATTGATTGGCGGAACAAATGTGGCTCAAGATATCGACCGATTTGTGACGAGTGGCGCCCATATAGTGGTGTCAACGCCGGGCCGTCTGTACGATCTGTTGGCCAAATGCGATCACTTTGCCAGTCGTGTCCGCAAATGTCTGGAAGTGTTTGTCTTAGACGAAGCCGACCTCATACTCAATCTCGGCTTTGAAACCGCTTTGAACACCATTTTGTCTTATCTGCCGAAACAACGCCGAACGGGTCTCTTCTCGGCCACGCAGACCAAGAAATTGGATCAATTGATTAGAGCCGGTCTTCGCAATCCTGTTAAAGTGGAAATTAAAGAGAAATGTACGGATCCGTCGGCTACGGACACCGACCAATGCCTTCAAATGCCACAAAAACTACATAACAGTTATGTATGTCTGGAGTCGGCTGAAGACAAACTGGCGTTTCTGATAGAGTTTGTGAGGCGAGACATGAGCGCCAAATACTTGGTATTCACGTCGACCTGCGCTCAAGTGAACTACTTTTCAAAACCTATTCAAAAGTTTATTGAAAAGAAATGCAAAAATTTTATTGTTTTGAAAATTCATCGAAAACTGAAGAAAAGTCGGCAAAAGATTTTCGACGACTTCAGCGAAAGTAAATGCGGTTTACTGTTGTGTACGGATGTGATGAGTCGTGGCGTCGATATACAGAGTGTTGATTGGGTCGTCCACTTGGATCTGCCCAACACTTTTGAAGACTATGTGCACCGATGCGGTCGATCGGCTCATCAAATAGGATTATACGGTAATTCACTGGTCCTTACTTTACCGACTGAAACAGATTTCATTGATTTGTGTCAATCGAAAGGCATTGATGTGAACCCATTTGACGGATCGGTTAATGTCGACCCAACTCTCAAACAAAATATAATTAATTATATGAAAAAAGAGTCGCGAAGTGACAAAAACTACTATGAACTGGGAATGCAAGCCTTTGTATCGTTCATTCGTACCTACAGTTCAAAGCACTGTATGTCCACTATTTTATACCGAAAGTTAGACATCAATGATATGGCCAACGGTTATGGTTTGCTTAAAATCCCAGTTATGCCTGAGTTGAAGCACAGACCCAGAGGCCAAACGGTATTTAAGACTAACGCCGATGACATAAAAATAGCTAAAAATTTTAAAAAACAAAGTTTTCTGGCAAAAGAAACGTCGGGAGAGACACAGGCGTACCGAAAGCCGGTTAAAGTGGTCTCTAAAAACTCGGTAATTATTAAAAAGTGTAAATTGAAAGGTAAGCGCAAAAAGGAGTTCATCAATGAGTTAGAAATGGAAGAATTGGCCGAAGACTCAAGACTTGTTAAAAAACTCAAAAAAGGTATCATTACTTCTCAAGAGTTTGATAAACATTTTGGTTTATAGTTAACACACAATTGAGTTTTCATTGAAAAAACGTTATTTTATTTTAAAATTTAAGACTAATTTCTTAATTTTCTTCTAAATAAATATATAAACTTTTATTTAAACAGATGTTTATGTTTTGATAACTTTAAAAATCAGTTTCAATGTATTAAAACAAAAATTAATTGCGAAATAACTGTACAGTTGTTTTATTTTTTGACATTTCATTTGTTGCTTAAGACCTATAAATTTGTTTTCGTTATATATTAAACATAAAAATTGTTAAACAAGTGAAGAACCGAAACCAAAGGTTCGCTTAAGACTTTCAAAGTAATGATATTTCCAACCACTTTCTGTTCGTTCGAAGTCATGCTTCGGTATATTTGTCTGATTGACCAACACTTCTGTACAGTCGCTCTTCTGGTCCAAAGTGATGGTCACTTGAGAGTAATGGTCGGCCGGCCAGGCCTTGTACCGCCAGTTTTGTTTAATTAGTTTATTGGGAACTAATTCAGTGATTATACCGCTTATGTTGCCGTCAAACAACTCAAATTTACCGCCAACTTTGGCCTCCATTACAGCATTGGCTCTGGTAAAGGCTCGGATCAACTCGATCTCAGTCAACGATCGGTAAAACTCTTCGGCCGTACACTTCAACTCTTCAGTCATCTTAAACGAAGCCATCTCTGACTTATCGATGTCTTTAGGTTTGGACACAAATCCATTGAACGAAGGTATCGACGCTTTTTCTTTCGACTCTTCCTTCTTTTGTTTGCTTTGACTTTCGGTTTGAAATTCATTGATGTTTCCGCCGGACGTCTGCTTCGATGGCTTAATCATATCACTGGCGAACTCATCCCTCAAAGATGTGATGTAGGCTTGCATTTGCTTTTGGATCAATTGAGTGCCTTTGTTTCGCATCACATCCTTAAGTATGTCGGCATTAAATTCGGACGTTTCGATGGACACGTCGACCACAATCTCATCGGCGCTGTTCTCTTCGCTCAGATTTGGTATTTCAAGCGAACCCTTGACCTCCTGTTCGGAGCCATTGAGGCGTCCCTTCCAAACACATTTGATGACCCATTCGTAGAAGAATATCAGTTTTCCCTTACGATTGTTAGCCACGGCTTCGCCATCAATGGTCTCCACATCTGTTACGCGACACAAACCAAGACCGGGCTCTTCAATCTCCAGACCAATCAACAATTGTTTAATCTTGTCTTTGGACCAATTGGACGCATTCTTCTCAGTCCTAATCATTCAATACATATCATTAGATTTAATGGCTAATCAAGTAATAAACATGTCTTAAGACATACCAATGCCAATTGTTTACGTTAGTGGCATCCGGTCTCTCCTCCACTATCCATCGTGGATCTCCTTCACCCCATTTGGCCATCGCTTACCACTACTTCTTCACTCAAACACCAAATCAAACGATAATTAATTGTTTTTGACAACAATTTTGACGATCAAAACAATGAGCGACCAAACCGTTTGACCACTTATTTCAATAGTAAACGGGAAAAAATATCACCGATTAGTGAATCCAACCAACAAAACAATAGACGTTTTGAAAGGCTTTTTAAATACAATTTAAAATCAAAAACAAAACAATATATAAAACAATTAAATTAGTGATGAAATGATCGCACGTTTGGACTCACAATGTGTTGTCAATTGAATTCAGTTCACAATTAAAACATCAAAAAATCTGGAAATTTCTTTACGAGTCATCCGTATATAATGTGACCATAACTTTAGGGGGAGTTTAGTATAAATCATAAGCAATCAAACGTATCGGATATACAATAGCTTACAATAGGGTTCTGTAAAGTTAACTCCAAAATGATTACATAGTGTTTGTGTTTGTATTGTATAATGAAAATGCATTTTCAATGCAAAAAATCGAGAAAATTCTGCCAAAATTTTATTTTTTTGTTCACAAATAACGTCCGCACAGTTGGGATCAGTTGGGGTGACATCTGTATGTGTGGATTAAGTTTGTCTAACAGTTCTTAGCCTTGAATTGTTCCAAAGGCTAATCAATTGAGTTGATACCAGAACTGATGGTAAGCACACATCCAACACATTATACAAACTTCAATGCCATTCATTAGCGGTGTTTGTTTGCAGCGATAGATGATCTGTTCATCTGATGATTGGCTAAACACTTGTATAACTAATTGATCCCAACATCACTCCATACATTACTTCAGACATTTCTCCAGACATTTCAGTGACATTGAAAAAACATGCATTTCTTAAGCAAATTAGCGGTCAATTCAGGCATTTGTCCAAAAATACAATACTTGCGATACTTTTCATCAAATGTGGTAATAAAGTGATCATAAAATTTGTTGATAATTTATAAACTAATGGTTTGACTTATATTCTTCCTATTCTTCAGAGGACAACCAAACTCTTTATTAATGGAAAGTTTGTCGACTCGAAGACCAACGATTGGATTGAACTTAAAAATCCTGTAAATTTTCATTTTTATAATAAATTTATTCTTCAAAACTTGATGTCTTGGGATTAGTTTGAATGATAATTTGATCTGTTTTTTAGGCGACCAATGAAGTGGTGACCAGAGTTCCCAAAAGTACAGACGCCGAGATGGAGGCTGCTGTCAGTGCGGCCGATACTGCGTTCAAAACGTGGTCCAAGACATCGGTGCTGACCCGACAGCAGACTATGTTTAAACTGCAGGCTCTTATCAAACAGAATTTGGTTTGTGTTTGACTTGTGATGACTGAACAACTCATTGAACAATGATTTTGAATGAATTATTTAAATAGAAACGACTGACAGATAGTATTACCGAAGAACAGGGAAAGACTACCATCGATGCAGAGGGAGACGTGTTTAGGGGCTTACAAGTGGTTGAACACGCCTGTAGTGTCACATCACTTCTATTGGGCGAGACTTTGCCATCCATTGCCAAAGATATGGACACTTATTCACTACGATTGCCATTAGGAGTTTGCGCCGGTATTTATTACTTGAATGTAACTTTTAAGTAATTTCTTGCAATTTATATAATATTTTTTGCCCTCAATTAAGGCATCACTCCATTTAACTTCCCGGCGATGATACCTCTTTGGATGTTTCCGTTAGCATTGGTTTGTGGCAACACTTTTGTAATGAAGCCGTCAGAGCGAGATCCGGGCGCAGCTATGATCCTAATGGAAATGCTTGATGAGTGTGGTGTACCTCCCGGTGTGGTCAACGTTATTCACGGGCAGCACAAAGCCGTAGATTTTATTTGCGATCATCCGAGCATCAGAGCTATATCTTTTGTGGGGTCAGACACTGCCGGTAAATACATATACCAAAGGGGTTCGGCTAATGGCAAGAGAGTTCAGTCTAACATGGGCGCTAAGAATCACGGGGTCATTATGCCCGATGCCAACAAAGATCACGCGCTCAACCAGTTGGCCGGCGCCGCGTTTGGTGCGGCCGGTCAACGATGTATGGCTCTATCGACAGCCGTATTTGTGGGCGAATCTAAACAATGGATCAATGAATTGGTCGAAAGAGCCAAGAAATTAAAAGTAAATGCCGGACACATACCGAAGACTGATTTGGGACCAGTTATCTCTCCTGAAGCTAAACAACGCATTTTGTCACTCATTGAGAGCGGTGTCAAAGAAGGCGCTAATCTAGTGCTTGACGGACGAGATTGTAAAGTATCTGGTTTTGAGAAGGGTAATTTTGTTGGCCCTACCATACTCACAGATGTTAAGCCACACATGAAATGCTATAAAGGTTTACAACACTGAATAGACAATCTTTTAACATTTTGTTTAATAAAATATTATAAATTGAATACAGAGGAAATCTTTGGACCTGTTTTGGTGGCACTAACTGTGGACACACTAGACGAGGCCATTGAATTAATCAATAACAATCCGTACGGTAACGGAACCGCCATATTTACGACTAACGGTGCCGTCGCTCGCAAGTTTACCCATGAGATAGATGTGGGACAGGTTGGCGTCAATGTGCCCATACCTGGTATGATAGTGTTATAAATTTTTAAAATTATATTAATTAATTGTTTGTTTACCGATAAACCAGTACCGCTACCGATGTTTTCATTTACTGGAAGTCGCGGTTCATTCCTCGGTGACTATAACTTTTACGGAAAAGCGGTAATGCATTACAATCTTTTCATTGAATATTTAACTCATTTTGATAATCAATTTTTGTATACTTCTCCACCAAAAGGGTCTTAACTTTTACACACAACTCAAGACAGTAACGCAATTGTGGTCACCCGAACACCACGCGACCGACAAGTCAGCCACTAATTTCCCGGTTATGAAGTAAAAGTCTTTTGAAGATAACCAGTGCTAAGTGGTTATGAGCTTAAGACCTGTATTTGAAATCTCAATTAAAGTTAAATATTTGTATTAATTTTTAAAAATATTTTATTAATCAATTTCATATAAATTGCTTGTTTTTGCTAATTATTTGTTAAATCATTGAATTTAAAGGTAATAAAAATATATTTTTACGAAAATTAACTTACTTTTAATTATAATGAATGACTGATTGATTACAGTAATTATTTAGCAATTTAAATATGATTGATATTTTATCAAAATTTAATCTGTTGTTTCTAATTCATTGGATATTTAAAGAAAACTGCATTAATTGGGTTATAATTGAACTGATTTTCTTATGCAAACTTAAATTTATTGTTTAATTTATTATTCAACTAATTTAAAGGTTATAAAAATATATAGTTTAAAAAAATAAAGTAAAAAATAATTTGAATGCAAGCGAAAAGTGAGATATTTATTGAACAAACAGTTTATAAAAACATAATTAACACTTAAATAAAATACAATTTAAATAAATTTTGTTTACAAAATATAAATGAATTGTTGAATACATTTATTTCAAATTAGATTACATTATATAAGCATTAAATGTTTGATTGGACGACAAATTGTGTATCAATTGATTGATAAGCGATAAGGGTTTAAGAGAAATTCAAAAGTGAGAGAAAAGATTTAAATATAAAATTTAAATCATTTTCAATAAAGAACTGATTTGAACACAAACTTTAATTGAATTGAAGCTCAAATGTTATTTAAATAATACTATTATTTATATATTGATATTTAAAATAAACTATAGTCCTATAATCATATAACATATTGGGGTTTATATTGAACCGATTTGAGACCTATTTGGAGACCGATGCGGGAGTTATTTACCACTTTCCGTGTCCGTAGTTAATGTATGCTTTTTCGGGTTCGGCGTACGATCCGTGATGAATGCTAACACCGTATGAACCACTGGGACCTCCATGACCATAGCCATGACCATAACCACCACCATAACCACCACCATACTCAGCCTTGCCCCATCCATTACCGTATTCACCCTTGGCCCATCCACCATTGTTATACTCAGCCTTACCGTAACCACCATAGCTCTTGTACTCGGCCTCTGGCTCGGCGTGTACTATCACTTTGTGTCCACCACCGTTGATTGAGACGGCGGCCGGGTCTTGCTTGGAGTCCACACCGGGTTCGTTGGTCTTGATTTCAGCGCGGAATCCGTGAGCGTCGGCCACATAGTTGACAATTCGTTGTCTGCCGTCGTGATCCTTCAGTCCGTACGAACCAACCTGAACGCCATGTCCTCCCTTTTCTTTGCGGAAAGTGCCGCCACTGGCATGATCTTCATTATACGAGAAAGCGTAGTTGCCATGACCCTGGTTATTGACATTCAAATAAAGTTTTATAATTTAAAAAACTTTTAAACATTTAAACTTAAAAGCGTTACTCACATCATCAGATCGATGCACATTAGACGAGCCAGTATTGACGTGTCCGTGGTATACGGCGTTCACACCGACCACTATAGTCATGGCTAACACAGCGAAACAAGCTTTCATTTTTATGGTGTTTTTTGGTTGCTTTTGAAACTGATTGTCAAATCGGATTGAAAGTAACCAGCAATTTATTGGCTTTATATATGAAAATAAAATGATCACACGTTTCACGTCACCAATACATCCAAAGCCGGCAAATATCTGTTGGACTCCCCATAACGACCTCAAGGTCTACGACGCCTTTTTCAAAAAACTTATTGATGTCTTAAAGTAGATCTTGAAATGCGATCGCATTATTCAAATCACATCAATGGGTGGAGACCTTATCCATACACTTAACAGTAAATTATAAAGTAAAAGTTTATTTGTTTTTTAAATTAAATAATTATTCAATTCTTACAAATATTTAGTTTTTATTTATTTAATTAATTTCTTTTTGACATATTTTTCCTATACTTTTTAAATTTGAAACACGGGTTAAGTACTTATAATGCAAATCTATGCACATATCATAGTTTTTAAAAATAAATAAAATGTGATATAATTTCAATGTTAATGTCATTTTAAACAGTTTTAGCGAATATTTTTAATAAATTTCAAATAATCTGTAAAACATGTATAATTGATTACAAACTTTATAATATTATAACCCAAAGGGAGTAATAATTTTTATAACAAATATTTTACACTTAATTTAACATATTTGTAAAAATGCGGCTAATTTTTTGTTTATTTTTAAAACTTTAAATTACAATTTTAAACACATTAAACGTATTTTAATAAATGAAAACTTGTGTAATAAAAAAACAACAAATAAATAAATTTAATTTATTCATCACTTTTATGATTAGCAAATTGCAATCAAAACGGGTGGAGAAATATATATTAATGTTTTAGATATTAATAGACTTTTAAAATTCATTTCCTTTTAAAATATTAATTGATTTTCTAATTGAATCGTTGACTAATTAATTGATTAAAACTATTGATAAAATTTATATTAAAAAAAAAGTTTAAAACAAATCAATTATTAATAAATGGAGTAAAGGTTTGCAATGCAATGAAGTGATGCGTTTAGAGATGAGTATACAGACATCAATGGCAAACATCCCCTCAAAGCCTACTTTGCCTTTCAGTTTGTTTACTGACATTCAAAATGTTTACAAAAGTTTTCATTTTTGTGTCAAACAGTAAATCAATTTAATTAGAGATAAAAATTTTTCATTTAATTGACGAAAAAAAAACAATATTTGATTTAAAAATAATAAATAAAACTAAATTCACTTAAAATTAGAGCAAAAATAATAATAAAATTAATTTATAATAAAAATAAACACAAGTTTTGTATTGAATTTGAAATTAATGTCTTTATTATTGAAACGCCTTTTGATTGCCAGACAATCCAAGCGATATATTTGGCAATGGGTTACCGAGACGTTTAACAAGTAAGACATTCAATAGTCTAGATAATTGAGATAATGAGCATGGTCATTTGTTTGATCACCCCATAGACCTGATGCCGATCGCATTGAAACGGTTGGAGCCGAAAGAGCGGCCGCCGAATGGCTACTGAAGAACGGGGCGGCCGTCAAGTGGACCGATGGTCACCAATGGCTTAAAGACTATAATGTTTTGCCACTCGAAGACATGAACAAACGGATCAAAGAGATTGACGCCACCGACTCGGCCATCACTAGCTTAGGCTTCGCTCATCTCAGTATATCTTTGATTTGAACTAACATTTAATGAATTTATTAAAACATTTCATCCATTTGTTAATCACCTTTGAAATCAGATGGTTTGAAATCGTTGGACACATTTGTGGTCAATAATAACGGATATATTGACGACAAAGCGATTGAATTGTTAGGCATTTGTAGCGATAGTCTAACAAATGTCCAAATTATTAGTTGCATTGGAGTCACCGATAAAGGAGTCCACTCTTTGACTCAATTAAAGTCAGAAATTACTAGCAATTCATCCGACACTTTAAGACCTAAAAACTTATTTATTTATTTTTTTTATTTATATAAAACTTATAGAAACTTAAAACATCTTAAACTATTTGATTTGCCATCCGTTGAAGACAAGGACAAGTGTCTCAATCATCTCAAGAGTGGTTTAAAGAGTTGCGAAATTGATTGGAAAGACGTGAAACCAAAGAAGTGATCATTTAATTAATCAATTAATCAAATGTTAATAAAAATTGTTTTTTTAAACAATTTATTAACTTTAATAGCATATAATTAAACTATTAACTTAGTCTTTGATTAATATCTTTAAAAATGTTTCAACAAAAATCATAGTTTGTAAAAAAACATTTGAGTAAAAACTGGAATTAGTTTTATTTATTTTTAATTGAATTAAGAATAAAAATTAAATGTTTTTTTAAAAGTGTTTTTCAATATTTATTGGCAAATCATATGCAAATGTTTTGATACTTTTTTGTAATTACATTTAAATTTTAAATTATATAATCAATCGTTTGACAGAAAATGTGTTTTAAAAAATAGTTAAATATTTTTGTATTTAAAAAACTTGTGAATCAATTGATAACTAAATCAGACATATATTCCGACCGACAGCAGCAGAAACACTGTCCCGAAACCCAGAAAAGTGGATCCAATCAGTGATGTCGTCAACTCTTTCACCAAATTCGACGACGACTTTGATGTCACTTCTAATGTGAAGAACCAGGCCTTCGATGAAACAAAAAAGTGGTAAACATTAAGACAATTGTCGGCAAAAAATAAATATCAATTAAATACTAACCATAAAGAAGACACCGATAACGAGTGACAATAGACTCAAATGGGGATAAATAGTGTAGGGAATGAACGACTCGTACGTTTCATATGAGGATAGACTGTCCATAATTGACACTCAATTGGTATAATCAATGGTCAGGTCTTCAGAGTTGCATGAATCAGATGACGAGTGGATACGATCGCCAAATCACCAAAACATTCAATGCTTTTAATATATCGTATTTCATACACATATGTCGTGACACTTTAGTTGGCATTAACTTTTACGCATTTAACAGGTTTTGTGAGTGTATTAACACATTGAAAGGGTTTAACAATTGAGTGGTCCCTGTAATGCATTATATGAAAGGACCGGTCAATCAATTAATTTTACGTGAATTGCAGGTAATTTATGGTAAACCCAGTGATATAGGAGTTACCCACACGTATATTTGGGCCCTTTCTACGTATAAATTTATAATTGATTTTAAGTTTAAAAGTGTTGACTAAATAAGTGCTGATATGTTTGGCACAAATTTGCGGAAAACAAAACATTGAATTGAATTCAAAAATTGATTCAAAAAATTAATTTTTTGATTCAAATGACAGACAATGAGTGCCAACAAAGAGTCGACTAGTAATGAGACAAATGCCTCACAATTGATGGCCACTGAAGGTATGGTTACCATTGATTACACTGTTATTAACCATTATATTGATGTATATATGACTTACGCAGAAGTGTTGAACGGATCAACCGATTTGGACAAAGATATGCTGTTCAGCTCAGAACGGCTGGACAGAGCGTCGCCCGATCTGTGGCCCGAACAGAGTTAGTAGAAACGATTGGACTGTTTTGGTGATTGGCATTACTATAGTATAAAAATGATTGTATTGTCCCAAACAGTTCCAGGAGTGACCGAATTCTTGGCCAACTCATCGCCGCCACTGTTTGACCAGAAGGTATCGTCATCTGAATGGTTGACAGACTTAGATCCGGACGACATAAATATGTTGCACGGGTTTGGATCGTTGACGGCATCGGCATTGCTTGAGAAGGTGAAGGAACTGCAGAACTTGTCCTATCAATTGGGTTTGGAAGAGGCCCGTGAAATGACCAGGGGCAAATTCCTCAATGTCCTTCAATCCAGACCTAAACGCTACAAACGATAACATTATACATATTTATATAACTATCGGTTCCCACAAACACATCAACACTTTTATCATATATTTAAATCTTATTGTTTTGTTTTACTTTTACCGGTAATTGAAAATATTTCAAATTTATTTTGAACCGATATTTGTATCACTAATAGCCAAGTATTGTACAAAAAAACAAATAAAATTCAATGAAATGGTATTTAAGGATCAGTTTATTGAAAGACATCCCTTAATTGGTGTTACTTTTTTTGGGTTATATTTTTTATAATTTTTATTTATTTTATGTATAATTAGATAATATATTTAATATTCCGGTAAATCGATGGTATAATATAATGTTTTAAATGGTATTTTCCCTAATACTTGCATTCATTGTATACGATATTATAATTACAACCAAATCGAGTCAATGATTTGCAGAAACAGGTCTAAAATCTATGTATAATTAGTCAATAATTGAGTGCATATTTGCAATTATAATACAATTAAATTGATTTAAAGTTAATGTAAATATAGTGTCTAAGAGTTATTTACAGATTTATATAATGACTAAAACAAAGCCAACATTTTAAGTGATGTTTGCTGTTTGAGATTCAATGAGTTTATTGACGAGTAGAGAGAGGGAGAGAGAGAAAGAGAGCGAGAGGGGTGTTCAAGAGTGAGCCATTGGTCCATAGAAGATAATCTCGGGAATCTGTCCGCCCTGAACGCCTGTGCCATTGGTACTATCGGAACTGCATTGGAATTGAAAGGTCACGTTGCTATTGATGGTCACATCGGTGAGGCCGTCCTGACCAAAATAGCTCAGCTCTTGTCCGTCCAGAATGGCCGACGCCGTGTAGAAGGTGTCCGCTTCGATCTGAATCGGGTGTTCGAAGTATACGTTAAACGTATTACTCGAACCGTCGGAGAAAAATTTGGTTTGATTTTCGGCCAACACTTTGCCCATTCGTTTCAACTCTATCTTCACTTTATAGTCTGCGGCGCCGTTGGACGAGCCATAGAGTCCAAAGCCCACCACAAATATACGCTTATCAACGCTAAACTGTATTGAATCACATCGTCCTCTATATCGCCATTGATTGCTACGATAGGCTGACGACTGGAATCGGTGACAGATCTGAACTTTAAGCCCGAGACGGGGTTTCGTTGGGAATTCTAGTATTGGCTTAACAGCAGCCGTATAGTTAAGGAATATATCAGTCGTTTCTATAAATTTAAAAAATTAAAAATCATATGAATATTGAAGCGCTGCATAAATAGTAATAAAGTTACCCTGGAGTGTGAGAAGTCCACTCTGTGCGGGTCCGTTAGCGAAATCTTCCAAATCCATGGCAGGAATGCGTATCATAAACAGACATTTGCCTAACACTTTGCGTTGATTATCTGCATTGATCTCTATATCCCTTTTCTGACACTCAGAGTTAGCCCATAGAAGGGATGCATAGAATATCGATAACTGTAATGAATAGCAAAATACACATTAATTTAACTCTTAAAACAGCAAACAGTTTCAAAAATTCAAAGACCTCTTTGGCGTTAAGTGTTTCTCTGGAGAGAATGGATTCTAATGTCTGGAAATCGATATCAACGAAACCATCGGAGGCGAGTGCGAGCTCTGCCTGAGCGTCGATCACTTCCCAACATCTCTGCATTAGGTCTGGCTCTTCGAACAGAAGACTCTGACTCAGAAGAATGCATGCGTTACGAGCCGTTAGACTGGTTTCTAAGTACGAGACACAGGCGCGCGCCAAATGAGGCACCAAATACTTCTTAGCCGCATATAGTGACGCCAACACATTGTCCTCCTCCAGACATATATCATCGCAATACATATATCTGTTTCAATACATTTCAACATTTTTTTTTCATAAATAGTATTACATTTATATTTTTTAACGACATAACAAAAAATCATATGACTTTCAAAGTATAGAAATATTTTTTTTTATCAAAAGAAATACTAATTAAGAAAGAAATATAATATTTTGTTTGTTTTGCTTTCAACATAAAATTTGAGTCAAATAAACATATTTATCAAAATATTACTTCAAAAACGTATAAATCATAATATTTGCCATTAATTATCATTAAATAAGAAAACCAACTGTGAATCGGATAAATATTTTAACGACAATTTTGGGTCAAAATAAACAATTTTTATCCTAAACTAAACTAATACTTTGAACAATACTTATATTAACAAAACTATACAATATTTAGTTCATTGAGTGCACAATACTATCGTAAGTTTTTTCATATAATAAAAAAATTCATAACTAAAACCTTAATAAAAGTTAAGATGTTTTCCTTAAGTCTCCAAACATTTTATGCATTTTTTGTCAGAAAACAGAAGTTTTGAAAACAAAATCAACAAAAATTTAATTGAAAAATATGTAAATAATTGAGAAATACATTGAAGTGTCAATGAATTTAGTTGATTGAGTCTAAAGTATTTCAAGTCTCGACACAACTCTTATAGTTTCCAAGAATTTCGAGAAAAAATAAATTTTTCCTTTAGTTTTGACACAAATTTGGGTCAAATTGTTGTGAAATAGTTATGAAAGATATGAAAGACTTTGAAAGTTTCAAATCATATACTTATATGAAATTCAATGTAAAGATAACACAATTAACTACACAATCAATAGATACCTCAATAACGTTAGGAAAGCCGACGGCTCGACGTCCGGGATCTCGATTTCGGTCTTTTCTTCAGCCAGACCTCCGAAGAACATGGCGTAGAAGACAGAGCTGCCGGTGGCCAACACGTACTTGTGGGCCGGGATTCGCTGCTGACCACTATTGGACGTCTTTAGGCCCACAATAAATAGTATATCACTCATGAGTTCATTGTTAAACATGGCAGCATTGCGCTCCCGTACACTCTTCTTGAACGCCTGCCAATTGGGATCAGCTGTCTGTTCGGGTCCCGACAGTAATGGTGTCCGCACACAGACAGTGCTCGTCACTGACAGATGTGTTGGCGACGGCGGCGGTGAATAGGGTTGAGCCACACCTTTGACTGACCCGTAGCTACCATTAGGACTGAGCGGGTGATTGACGTTCGGGTTATTGTGCGGAGAGAGCATCGGGTGTTGCAGTTGTTGGCCGTTGTGTTGACCCGACTGTTGCTGACTCTGTTGGCTCTGTTCCCGACAAGTGCTGCCACTCTTGAGCGCCAGTTTCGGTAATTTATTCATTCATAAGACTTCTTACGATCGCTTCCAACACTTCCGATAAAAATAATAAACTCTTCGATCACTTCTTCACCTATAGTTGAGTCGCCAATAGTTATCACATTTACGTCACTCAAGACATTGACCGCAATATCACTTCCAACTCATACCACACTAAACGATAATTGTTTGAACAGATTGTTGTCTAAAGTGATAAACAATTGATTTGATTGCAGACATCAATAGCTTAAGTGACGACCAAAACATACAAATCTATGGCAACTCTGACTCAGAGTCTAATCATTATTGTCAGACATTATTGTTGAACAACAACTCCTCTCCCAATAGCCCCTCCTTTTCAGGCCTTCCCTCAACACACAAATTACGTCCGCAGAAGTGTCACCTCAATTGATCCAAATATCTTTTCATACCCTAAATTCATACAATCATACAATTTATCGTCAATTCATTTAATTAATAACCATTTAATAGCACTTTTATTATCACCAAAATTGTCAACATTTTCCCCCATTTTATCTTAAATTATATGTAAATTTGAAAGTTTTGTAAATCTCTTTAAAAATTTATATAAAAAATATATTATATTATAAATCTATAAAAATAATCACATTTTAAAGCTTAAGTTCAGACAAATTGTGGATTAATTTTAAATATAATTGTTTAATAAAACCAATCGATAGGTCTGTAAGGATTGTCGACAGAGCGGGCACTCAGTCTTGAGCCGAAGCCATTCGGTGATACACTTCCAGCAGAATAGGTGTCCACAAGGGGTGGCCGTTGTCTGTCGGCGTTTCTCCAGACAAAGCGAACACTTGTGTCGAGCAGTCACTTCCGGTTCGGCACAAGTCTTAGACAGTATATCATCGGTATCTTCATTACAGTCATCACCCGATCTATCGTTTAACGAGTTCTTCGACGTATAAAATGTGACTAACATTGAGATTATGAGTTGAGATAATGTGAGATAACCGACCACTTTGTAGACACTGTTCAACCGATTGGTCGACTCGTTGTTGGCGGCCATCGATCGGTTAAGCGATAAATAGCCGATACGAGTGACCCGTTTTGATAAATAAAAGTAATTTCCCGTCAAATAAAAGCATATCATATGAATCCTATGGATCACTTCAAACGATTGTTCAATTATGGGAATCAGTTTAAGTAATCGTTGTCTTCGTTCATCGCTATTCACAAGTGATGGCAAAACAATGTCTTTGTCTTCGAGTATACGTCTAATGATAGACAAAAATCTTGACAACAAATACGGACTAAATGTCTGCAGAAGTAGTGCCACAAATCTCTTGATGATAGTGGGAACTACTGGTCTGTGGCCATCTGTCTGTACAACTTGGACATACTCTTCGCCCAATGTTTGCAAACCCGATAGAGTTGTTACCGAATAGTAGATCCATTGAGACAATTGGGGCAAATGTGGTCTTAAGGTAAGCCATCGTCGGACACCAAACCAGTTGTGTATCAATTGACTTAATTCATCGGTCATTTGGTTGATATATTCTTCGTCTCGTTGGCCACTTCGGAGCAGTTGGCCAATGGATGCCATCATTCGGGACACCATCGCCGATGACATTATCAACAGTTTAGGATGTGTTTACAAAACAAACCCAAAACTGGTTAACAGTTTTGACTGAAATGTCTAACAGAGTTCACTACACATGCCATACAAATGCCATACACTTCTCATTCATAAACCAATCAATGCTTTCATAAATTTAATTCACAAAACATTTTTAATTAATATATTTTTTGTATGAATTAATTGTAATGCTATTTAATTTTAATTAATAAATTATTAGTTTAATTAATTAATTTTTTTTATTAAAATAGTAATTAACACCAAAACTCATAATTAAATTCATTGAATTAATTGAATTGATATTAAAGTATGTATTTATATTATATACAGAATATTCTTACAAATTATGACAAATATATGACAATATTTTTTCATGATTTTCAAGTTTTTTATGAATGATTTTGATGTTAAATCATTTTGAAGCGTAAGTTAAGGCGGAAACTATACATTTTGTACTGAATATAATAGTCTATACCATATTATGATGTTAGGCCATAAACATCTTGTTGTTTAATACAAAACATATATAATAAAAAAAAAATATTATATATAAAAATTGTTTTATTATTATTTAGACAAATAAATAAATATATATTATCAAAACTATTAGCCGTTTGACACATATTTCAATACATAATTTGCAAATTAAATGCAATAAATTGTAAATTGTAGTAAATTATATAAAAACAAGTCATTGGTATTGAATGAGAAGATTGTATTATTTTTTGGTCGGATTTTTATAGATCTAAAAGAGCATTACATAACAACAAGAATGTCCGTAAAACTCTGTGGATATCTAAACGCTACTTACTTTTGGTCATTGAATGTCTAGGTTTTTATGATACAACAAAAAATTGAAATATATTTTTTAATTTTAAAATATAAATGTTTGATTTGTGACATAAATAACTTTTGAAAAGCAAATATTACTATAAAATTCATAGTATGAATATACAAACATTGAAAAAAACTATATTTACAATATTAGTTATATATTTATACAAATTGTTTGATATGTATACTAAAAATAATAATAAAATATATAAACTTTTATAAAATAGTTTTTGTTTTTTAAACAATTTTTTTAATTTACTAATATATTGTTTTTGTTGATCTTTTTTTCTTACTATAAGTACTCTTATCTTTAATTTTGATTTTGTTTTGTTTAAAATATAAAATAAAAATAATATTTTTGTCTCAAATTTAATATAAATTTGTGATAAAATGTCTCTTTTGTCTCTTAAGTTATATTTTTAAATAATTAATATTTATGAATGTTTTAATCAAATAATTGAATAATATATTAATTTTTTCAAACATTGTCTTGGATTTAAATGTCTTTATGTAGCCATTCATATGCAGTATAGTTATGTATATTACACTTAAGACAGTCATATAAAACAATCTTTTATAAAGTGAAACACTTGTGATATAATTATATTAAAAGTCTGTAACCTTTTTATTTGATTACTGAATATATAAATACAATTAGTTTTTATTTACATTTCTTTTTCATTTTATTATTTGAGAAATAATTTTAAATAATATTTTTTATTTAATTAGTCATGTTGCTATTTATAAATTATAAAATATTTATAATAAATTTTTATAATAAAAAGTTACTGATTTTAATTTCAAATCATAAAATCAAACTTTTAATTTATTTTTAAAAATTAAATATTAATTACAAATATATTTGTTATCAATTGCATTATGCAAATTAAATAAAATTTAAATAATCTAGTCACAAATTATATTTAAAATTTAAGTTTCTATTTAAAACACAAATATTTATTTACAAATAATTTTTAAATATTTTAAATTTTATTATATAAAACATACTATTATATATAAAAAATATAAATAACATTGAAAGTTTTGAATTATTTATTCACTTATAATATTGAAACAAATAAATTGCAATTAACTATTTTAAAAATATATCATACAATCAAAGTATGATTTGATAAACACTAAATAATAAAGCTTTGACTGTAATAAAGATTGATTTTTAAAAAATATATTCAAGGATTAAGTTAAATATTAACTTGTACTAAATTTATAGTCAATTTAATGACTTGAAAGCTTAGTTAGTAGCTATTTAAATATGAACTGTTACATAAATTTTAATTAAATTTAAATTTATTTAAAAATTTTACCAGTTTAATTTTTTAAATTAACAAAATATTAAAAAATACAAATTTGTATTTAATAAAAATAACAAAAACAAATAGATTTAATTAAAATTAATTAATTGTAACATTCTTAAAATTAAAAATATATCTAACAAAATTAAGTAATATTAAGTTTATGTAAATATTTATAATGTACTAATTAGTTAATAAAATAGTAAACTTTTTTAAATAAAAAGATTTATTAGATAATAGAGTTAGTAATTTATTTATCGATATATCCATCAGATTTATTGGTTTATAATATAAACTTTATATAAATATAAAAAAAATAGTTTTAAGTTATTTTTTCGTGTCAATGATTTTTGGATACTGATTGTTATGATGAGAATCAAGTGTTTGACTTGTTTTACTGAATCGACACAATATAACAGATATATATATATATTCTGAGAGATTAGTTATATTGGATTTCTAACACAATATTTTGATTGAATTTCTTTCGCGTCATTCTCTCTCTCTCTCTCTCTCTCTCTCTCTCTCTCTCTCTCTCTCTCTCTCGCTCGCTCTCTCACTCACTCACTC
>JAQIWK010000227.1:0-19782 GCA_034695265.1 Dissorhina ornata | reverse complement strand
TATAGTTGTGGATAATAAATGGGATGACCCTATCATTGCTATACATATTAAGGCCTTTTATTTGAAATATAATTATAATATATATGAGACCATACTTTATTTTATTGATTATATTGTTAAGATTTTTAAAATAATTAAATTTATAAATAACTATCATTTAAAAAATATGTTTATATGATATAAAATTAGCAATTAATCAAATTTTTTAATGAAATGTTTTTGTAGTTTTATTCAAAATAACTATTTTTGCTGTAGTATACCGATTGGTTTGGTTATAGTTTTATTATATAGTCTAAAAATAACTTTAAAAATTGAATATGATTAATAATAGCTATCCATATTACAATTTCAATATTACTGGCATTTGTGGCAATTGTGGCAATAATTGGCAATTTTTAGCAATTTTGAAAAACACTGAAAGTAAGACCCGATTCCCGTCCGATAAGTGGTTGTTAACATAATTTCAAAATATAATTAATTATATATGAAATCCAAACTTAATTTTGATGATTAAAATTGATGGTATTATTTTAGATAAATGTATCCGATTTGTTGTATTAGATAAAGATTTGCTACTAATTTGCTTATTTAATATAATATTTTTTATGATATTTTAAAATTTTATCAAGATTATAAATAATAATTATAATAGATTTTAAATTTTTTACCAGACAATTAAAACAGTAATAATTATCTTTGTACTTTTATTTAGAAATTAAAATTTTAATTGATTGCACAAATGAAATAACAAAATTAATTTTATAAAATTAACAAAATATGAACAATATTTAAATGACTTAAATAACAAAATTACTTTTAATAATACAAACAATTGTTTGCATTGATATGTGATTTTATAATTTATTTATCAAATTATATGTGAATTGAATTTTGTTTGAATCAAAAATTAGTTTTAATTAACAAAAAAACAACAAAAAAATTATTATCAAACAAACGATTATTATAAAAAGAGTTAAATCTATTTGTTTAAAAACAAACTAACAAAAAAGTCATTTAATTATTTTATAATGACATTCATTGGCAATGATTTGTTTGTTTGAAATGAAAACAAAAAAAATAAATTTATTTAATATAAAAAAAATATGAAGAGATGTTTGATTCAAATCTTTTCACCGGAAGCTGTGTTTAAATTATAATAAATTGAATGATTGAAGTGTTGGAGGTCTACATATCCGCATTGCATTTCACACATTTGCGATAATTTAAGCCGTATATCGGTAAATGTCCACCGATTGTCACAATCGTATTGGAAACAAGTGGTCATGAGTTGGTAGAGTTGGTCACTGCAGTGTTCGGGCCGATCGATAATATGGCCGTCGTTTACATATTTGATGACTTCCTGTGCGCTTAAACCGATATAAGGAGTGGAGCCAAGGGTTACGATCTCCCAAATGAGTATACCGTACGCCCAGACGTCGCTCTTTGTTGAGAATACACCCATTGATAACGACTCGGGACTCATCCACCGGACCGGCATCTGTCCGCCAGTTTTTTGCTCGTATTGGTCGCACTCTTTCTCTCGTATACTACGAGACAGACCAAAGTCGGCCACTTTGCACGTCTTGTTACTATCAATCAGTATATTACGGGCCGCTAAGTCTCTATGAATTATCTATTAATTTTAAAAAAGCAAAATTAAAAATATTACAAAGACACAGATCAGTTAATCATTTAACAACTTACTCCATGACTACTAATAAACTCCATTCCTTTGGCTATTTGATAGGCAAATAAAACCAAGTCTTTTGAAGACAAAGTTTTATCCGACAAATCTGTTTTATTATTATTTATATTATTATTATTATAACTATTATTCATATAATATGTTTTGTCTGTTCGGTGTCTCCTTAAGAAGGATAATAGTTTACCATTGGATACGAATTCCATTATTAAGAAGTAGGGAACTGTTGGTTACAATCAATCAAATAAAATAATTAACTTATTATACAATTAATTAAAGTAAATATAAATTAAATACCATTTTCAGTGCAACACCCGAGCAGTTTGACTACATTAGGGTGATGTTGACTCGACAACTGTAGCATTATATCCAACTCTTTCAGCACATCTTCGGCATCTTTATCGTCAGTATTGACTATAAAAAAAAAAGTATATTTAAAAATATAAAAGTTATGAAAACTTTTCTAAACATTTATATAATTATTTATAAATAAAGTTAGTTTTACTTTTATTAGTTTTGATGGCTACAGTTTGGCTTTTATTATTGTTATTAATTTGAACGGCTCTGGCTTTCCATACCTTTTATCAAATGAAACTTTTTAGTCATAAAGTTTTGATACAACATTGGTATGGTGTCTGAACAAACCTGTCCAAAGTTACCCTCGCCAAGTATTTCAAGCATTTCTAAATTCTTCCTAGGTACTTCCATCGAGTACACCCGACGACTTTTGACCAAATGTGACGGTTTATAACTGTTATACCAAACGGCGCCCGAGTCGGCCGATCCCAATGATTTCTCGGCCCTTTCGACCAACTTATATGTGATTTGATTGATAGGAATATCATTAATGAGAAACGGATTAGGCGTTTGGCAGTCGGCTGTGGTTTTGGCTTTGGATCTCTTCGACGCTTTATCTCTAATGCATTTACGTTTCAGATTCTTGAGTGCATACATGAAACCACCGATTACTGCCGGAGATATACCAATCACTGCTATTATATAGATCTGAACGATTGAGCTGTTTTGATACTTTTTCTCATCGGGTTTGGTGGTGACGGCTACCGGCGGCTCATCGTCGGTCGACGCTTTCAAAATCACATCATTGAGGTCTTTGTCGAGGGTTTGTCTGACTAGATATACACGATATTCAGGTTTTGTTGCGTTTGATTGAGACGTGATTGTCGTGGCTATTGTGTCCACTATTGTAGTCGTATTGTCGATCGCATTCACGTCGAGCAACAGTCCGGAGATGGTTATCATCAACACTGTTATCATTGCGATGACTCAAAAAAAGTTACAAATTTATATATTTTCAACACTTTTTTGTTCATATAATCAATGAATGGGTTCTTAAATTTTGTAGCAAAAAAGTTTTGAAAACTTTTTGAAACGCATTTCGGCCATCAAATGGCCGACACAATACATTGTTGGATGCGCTCAACTAAAAAAACACAATTACATCACTTGTACAGATTTAACAGTGCGTTTTGCCACTTATTTTTATGAATCAAAAAAAGTCCCAAGGCAATTGTTTGGTGCGTTTTGCTGGTGGTTTAGGTGATGTGTATGTAATACTATGTATGTTTGTGATGGCTTTTAAAAGCCGTTTCGATATACAAGTTGTTTGTCAGTTGTATTCACCTTATTAATGTTATGCTTCACTCAAAACCCACATTCAATGCAGTCTCTCTCGAGGCTAGAGATCGAGGCATTCATTACATTCAAACATCCGATGCATTGGATGGCGAATATCCAGAGAGAGAGAGAGAGAGAGACAAACTTGTTAAACAACTTTCACATCACTTTTCTATTCTTATAAAATATTTTTTTATTATTATGTTATTTTACTTATAATTTTAATTCAAGGATTTCTTTTATATTTAATGAATATTTTATTTTAATATTCAATAAACACAACACAATATAAAACTTTTCAAAAAGGCTTAATTTGGCTTTTATTTCAATCATTTGCTATACTCTATGTGTGAAAAACTGGGCAAAGGGTTGGTCGCGATAACGCAAATGATTTTAAATGAAATAAATATATCTATATTTGTATATAAAAAATATTTATTACTTACAATTTAATATGCATTTTTAAATTAACTTGCATTTGTCATCAAAAATATTAATGGTATATAATTTTAATTATATAACTTTAAAGGATGTGTTTGTAAAAATATTTTAACTTTTTCCCTAACCATTATGTATTTATTTATAAATTTTTAATTCATTCACAAAATTGAAAATAATTAATATTTTTTAAATATTTAACTTATGAATGAATTTTTTTTAGTGAATCAATGAATGGTTAAAATAATTGTGGGAAAATGTGCTTGTTCACTCAACCGTTTCACAATATTTCCGTTTAAATTAATTTATTGTTTGCTTTATTAAAAACTAAATTACTTACAAATAAATTTAAAATGAATTATGTAATATAAAATAATTTAAAATTAACTGTTAAATTGTTTATTCACATTGTCAGTAAAATTTAATTAGTAATTAATTTTAAAAACATATTAATAAAGCAAATGAATAAATCATTGATACAAAATTTCCAGTTATCAATATAATAGTTTATAAATGTAAAATTAACAATATATAAATATACACAAAAATATATTTAAACTATTAATTTACTTATAAAGTCAATAGCAAATTTATACATGTCCTATAAATACATTGATAGCCATTACTAATAGCCATTTATTTAGCCAAACCATTATTGTAAACTTTATTTCCGTTATTAGATTATTAGTGAAACATCATTGCAAATTGCAATACAAAATGAAATATTTAAACAATGTAGTTGTTAACAATTACAATTATTGTACCATTTCATGTATAGCTTGTAAATTTATCTAAATTAAATCCTATAAAGTGGTCTTAATACCCAATATCACTGTCACCATAAATGAGGACAATGGTCTTATTGTGTTTAAATAGTATGATATAAAAGCAGATAAAAACAAATATAAGTAAAAATTAAATAAATCATTTGCATCAAAAATTGCAATATTTAATGATAATATGATATTTGTATAAAATATTTGTAATTTTATCAATGATTCATAAAATTTTTGCTATATATTAAGTGACTACATTGTATATATTGAATTTATAATAAATTTAAAGCATTTTATTTTTAATTTTAAATAATTTGAATCTCAAAATCTTGTGAATTTAAAATAAAATCTCAATTTATTGGAAAACAATGGTAATTATAAATAATTTATATGATTTTACAATTAACTTTTCAAAATTAATACATTTCTAACAAAGGATCAAATATCTGAACTCGAGAAACAATTTGTGAATTTTGCGTTTAAATTGTTTGACAAGTTGTCAACTGATGGCCAAAATCTGGTGGTCTCTCCATTATCGTTGTCGACGTGTCTGTCGATGGCATTTATGGGAACCCGCAATACATCCGCAGACGAAATGGCCAATTGTTTGTTTGGCAAAACATTTGCTGCCAATCAGTATGAAATGCTGGCTAAAGAGTTGCACGATTTAACGGACAAGTGTATCCAGGTTAATTCTAGTGCTTTAAGTTGTGCTAATCTGATGTACACTCAACACGGCTTTGATTTATTGCCGACGTTTCAAAACTTACTGCAAACATATTTCACCGCAAACGCCAAGACAATGGATTTTTTAAGACCCGATTCGGTGGATGTAATCAACGCTGATATAAGCAAAGCCTCCAACGAAAAGATTAACAAATGTCTGGATCAGTTAGAAGAGAACACTGTTATGCTTTTGGTGAATGTACTCTACTTTAAAGGTCTTTGGAAAAAGAAGTTTTGTAAAGAGTCAACACATCCTCATGTGTTCACCACTTTAGACAATCAACAGATCAACGTTCAGATGATGTACCAGAAGAATAAGTATCCGTTTGGTTATAGTCAGCACTTAAAGGCTAGAGTTGTTGAGTTAAACTACGAGAACAGCGATGCGGTGATGATTGTCATACTTCCAGATGAAAACCACTCGTTGTCAGCAATGAAACAGTCATTTACTATCGAGTCGTTGAATGACTTGTTGTCCACAATGAGTAATACTGAAGTGGATCTATATTTACCCAAATTTAAAATAGAGTCAAGTCTTGATTTAATTAATCCGCTCATTAATTTGGGACTTAAACGCATCTTTGATGCCAAAACTGCAGACTTTACTGGTTTGAGTCATAAGTCGGGTCTTTGCGTATCAAAAGTCATTCAAAAGGCTGTCATAGAAGTGGCAGAAGAAGGCACAGAAGCGGCCGCCGCCACAGTAGTGTACATGTCTTTGGGTATGTCTTTTGAAAAGCCATATAATGTATTCAAAGCTAACCGTCCGTTCATGTATTTATTGGTCACTAAAAACAGTGACAAACAAATCAATTCAATTGTATTTATGGGTGAATGTTATGATCCCAACAAATGTGATTTATGAGTTATTTACTTATATATTCTTGATTTACATATTAGTATTTAATTGTTTAGTTTTAATAATGATTTTATAAATTGTGCGGTTATTACTTTAATCTTTTAATATTTTAAAAATAATTTTACTGTTCAAGATTTATAAAATGCATGTTTCGTCTAACAAATCAAAATTAAAAATAAATTTATAATTTTCTAAATATAATAAAATAGTTTTACATTTTGTTATCAAAATGTTTTTTCCGGTAAAACATTTGTAATAAAATGTTTAAAATACAGATTAAATGAACAAATCATTAGTTACCATAAATATATTATACAAATAATTGTCTAAATTCTGTACCATTTTATCAGTATTTTGCAAAAAAAAAGTAATAAATATTTTAAGTCTATATAAAGTTTAAGTTACATAGATATATATTGCATATTTGATATTTTAAAACAATTAAATAAATTTTAAAATATATATCAATTTAAAACAAATGAATGAATCATTAATATTGCATTAAATAGTATACAGAATATAATATTTGCTTAAAATTCTGTTTCCATTTGAAGTGCTTATCAGTGTTTATGTAGGAGTGTCTGACAATATTTGACAAGAGATTGCAAACAAGTATTGCAAACAAGTATTGCAAACATTTTTAGCATTACATTTGCATTCAAATGTGAAACATTCAAATCAATAGTTTACATGAAAGTTATATTAAATTTTGATAATTATAATTTATAATCAACGGTTACTATACAACTATATCTGTTAATGTAATATAATATAATTATTTACGACATATTGGTTGTAAAATATTATTCACACCACAAGTTGTCGTAGAGTTGGTTCAGATATATATATCTGACAATCAAGAAGTGACAAAATGTCTGAACTCGAGAAACAATTTGTTAATTTTGGGTTTAAATTGTTTGACAAGTTGTCAACTGATGGCCAAAATCTGGTGGTCTCTCCCTTATCACTGTCGACGTGTCTGTCGATGGCATTCATGGGAACCCGCAATACATCCGCAGACGAAATGGCCAATTGTTTGTTTGGTAAAACTATTGCCACCAATCAGTACGAAGTGTTGGCCAAAGAGTTGCATGATTTGAATGACAAGTGTATCAGGATCAATTCTAGTGCTTTAAGTTGTGCTAATCTGATGTACACTCAACACGGCTTTGATTTATTGCCGGCGTTTCAAAACTTACTGCAAACATATTTCGCCGCAAACGCTAAGTCTATGGACTTTTTAAGTCCCGATTCGGTGGATGTAATCAATGCTGATATAAGCAAAGCCTCCAACAATAAGATCAACAAAATTTTGGATCAGATAGAAGAGGACACTGTTGTCATTCTGGCGAATGTACTCCACTTTAAAGGTCTTTGGAGAAAGAAGTTTCGTAAAGAGTCAACAAATCCGGATGTATTCACCACTTCAGGCAATCAACAAATCAACGTTCAGATGATGTACCAGAAGAATAAGTACCCGTTTGGTTATAGTCAGCGCTTAAAGGCTAGAGTTGTTGAGTTAAACTACGATAACAGCGATGCCGTGATGATTGTCTTACTTCCAGATGAAAACCACTCGTTGTCAGCAATGAAACAGTCATTGACTGTCGAGTCGTTGAATGACTTGTTGTCGACAATGCGTACCATTGATGTCGACCTTTATTTACCAAAATTTAAAATTGAGTCAAGTCTTGATTTAATAGATCCGCTTAAAAATTTGGGAATTAAAAGCGTTTTTGATGTCAAAACAGCAGACTTTACTGGTCTGAGCCATAAATCAGGTCTTTGCGTATCAAAAGTCATTCAAAAGGCTGTGATTGAAGTGACAGAAGAGGGTACAGAGGCGGCCGCCGCCACTGTAGTGGGCATTGCATTGATGTCCGTACCTTTCACTGAGATATTTAAAGCTAACCGTCCGTTCATGTATTTATTGGTCACTAAACACAGTGACAAACAAATCAATTCAATTGTATTTATGGGTGAATGTTATAATCCCAACAAATAAATCAATCATTGATTTGATAGACCAGTATACTACCAGTTGGTCCGGTCATTTCAAGTCTGGTTAAGATGTTTTTAAAACAAAACTATATTTTAAAATGAAAATAATTTAATATCAATACTAATAAGCTTTTAAAATACATAAATTGGTAAAAAATTTTATATATAAAAAGTAGTAAATATTTTTTTGAATTAATAAGTAAAGAAAAATTCGCATAAAAACTGTTATAATAATAAAGTTTATCATAAAAATTAAGACAATTTTATCAAATAATTACTTTCAAAGGCAGACATAAGGCTCTTAAATGCATATCATTGAGAGATAAATTAGAAATATAATAGATTTGACTGTAAAATATGGTTGACATTACTCTTTGACACCATTGCCATTGAGTTTGTGATCATCGGACGCCGATACCGGTATTTGTTGTTTGTTTAGCATTTCTCTTTGCATTTGTTGAATCATTTCTTGCATTCTCTTCAGTTCTGCCTCTTTCTCCTGAAGAATGCGGTCTTTGTAGGCGTCGTCCGACGAGACACTGATAGTGTCAGACCGTAAATCAGTGTTTGACATATTCCTGGCCACCAATCGTTGCGATCGGTAGTTCTCGTAGTGGACATCTTGAGTAACTTCGCGCAGATCTTGCATATGCGTGACCAGCATTGACCGTAACTTGACAAAGTCCGAGTGCTCGGGATTCTCAGTCTCGACAATACCCCACCCGTACGCCCGACCCCTCACTTTGCGTCCTTTGACTTCGTGAGTCTCGAGCGATGACGAGACGGCAAATGGTATGGCGGCCTTCAATTGCCGCACCTGTTCCTTGTAGTCCTCGTCTTCGTCGGGATCACAATCGGGTATCGAATAGATCTGAATGGAGTTGGCTTTCAATTCGGTCAGAATGCGCTTCTTTATGACCGCCACTTCATCTTTGGTCAGTGTATCTGATTTGGCAATTATGGGCACAATATTCACCTTCTGGTGCAGCGCTTTCATCGCCATTATGTCCAACGGTTTGAGTCCATAATTGTTGGGCGATATGAAGTAAAAGCAACAGTGAATGCGAGTGTCGGAGATCTGACGCCGATTCAGACCCGACTCGTGGTTCAGGAACTTCTCGTACTGATCGTCGATATACTCTATGATTGGCTTACAATTGTCCGATGAGTCCAGTGAGTCGCCAAAGCCGGGTGTGTCCACCACTGGTCATCGGGACAACAAAACATAAGTATTACAGTTAAGGGTATAAATGGTATGACCACTGGTCATGACATTACCGGTCAGTTTAAGTTTAACGCCCCTCTCCTCAATGTCGGCCGTATTGGTCACTATAGCGAGTGTTGACTCCAATTGTTGGGTAACTGAAGGTATTTTACGGGTAGTATTGAGTGCTGTCTTGAAGATACAGTTAACGAGAGTTGACTTTCCGAGACCAGACTCGCCCACAACCATCAATGTAAACTCAAAGCCCTTTTTGGCCGCTTTTCGGTGCACTTGATTCGGCAAATTACCAAAACCTAGATATTCGGGCTGATCCGACGCCATCACCACCAGTTGATCCACTAATCTATTTAATAATTAACTCAAAAAAACTGTTGTTTTGTTTGAATCAATGCTTTTGTTTGACACAAAACTTATTGTCAATCAATTGATAAACAAATCGTTGAATGCATTGAGAAATTCAATGAATTGAATGAATGGCTGAATGCAAGTGTCGGTCGCATAGAGTCTGCGCACAACTCGACGCCTCTTTTTTGTGTCATTGCATTGCACTTACAGTTTGTGTCAATCATTTGTGAACACAGTATCCAAATTGTGGGTTCACTTCAATACCCGACTTATTATCCGATCATTTGAATGTATGGTACACTATATGGTGTTATATCTATAGTTTATAATACAATTCATATCAAACTTAAATTTAGTTATAAAAATATTATTTTAATTTTATTACCAATGTCTATTCAAATAAATAATTTACACATTAAAATAAATTAAATAAATTAAAAAGTTATAATTTAATTAGCTAGTAAATATACAAAAAAAAATTTATAATAAATACAATAAATAGTTGCTTGCTAACATATATATACACACATAAATTAGATGATACCGTATTCCTCTTCAATAAAATCTAATGGATAATCGATGAGATATGTGGTCATTAGACCTTTGCCTTTGATATCCATAGATCCTATACATTTAGGTTTGTAATCAAAATTTAATGCCATTAACATTTTGGCAACTTCTTCGGTCACATGGATACGATCGTCCTTTCCATGTGTATCCATACGACTGGCCACATTCACTATCATATTTCATTATTTTAAATACATTTTAATATTTTAAATAACATTTTTAATTTATCAATACATACCGGTATCGCCCCATATATCATACTGTGGTTTAACTGAGCCGACAACTAATGAAACATATAGTTAAGTAAAAATTAATAAATGTTTGCTTTTCAATAAATCAATTGAATACCTCCCGCAACGACCGGTCCCATCGCTATACCGACTCTAAGCTTAAAATTGGTGTCAGTGTCGTGATTGGCGTTAAACTTTCTCAATGTCTTGATCATAGCCAATGCAAATTTGACCAAAACTACTAAATTTTCACACTCTTCTTCGCTACTCATAAAACTCTGTAAATAAATTCAATTATTGTTTATTAATCTGACTGTCAATTAAACTACTCTTTCCAGTTGTGTCTTACATCTGTAGATCTTCTACCCGGCTGTAGACCAGCGGCCGCCATATATGTGCTGCCAATTGTCTTAATTTTTTCAATTTTATTAGTAAAATCTTCATTTGCTGTCAACAACTATAATGTTTGTCAAAATGAAATTAAATAATAAATGTAAGAATTATATATAACATTTTGTGTATTATAAAAATTAAATTTATAATAAGTGAAATGAATTACTCGATCAAAATCACAGATAATTTTATTGAGTATTTCGAGGAACTGGAGTCCATCGTCCTTAACAATCAGCGACTTTCGGTTATAAAACTTAAAAAAGTTAGGAATCGATGCAAACATAACGGCTATGGAGTCGTTGTAGGCCTCGTAATACAGTTCATCATTGATTGTGTCGGGATTGTTAAACAAATATCTTTCGGCCACATGAATGGGCAGCATATTCTTGAGCAACAACTGGTTAACATTGCGGGTGATCTGAGCTTCTTTACGTTCGTGTTTCAGTTTGATTGACCACAAAAAGTCTAGTCTTAAGATATATTCAATTTGCCGATCAATTATGTAAAACATAAGATAAACCACAAACAGATATTGCATGTGAGCTAATCTGGGTGTAAAAAACTCCAGTTCTTTAACATTTTGGTTGTTATAAAAGGCATCGATCTTCAGAAACACAGAACAGCTGTGATTCTGAGTTAGACTATTGATGATAATGAGACTAACTGTGGCTAAAATAAATTTTAACCATAAATTTATTCGTATAAACATTGATATGGATGTCAGCGCCAGTACTGTTGAATACGTATAGTATCGCGACTGTAATTAATGAAACTAATTGAATCCAATTGATCCCATATTTGTAACAACTATTTACAAACCCATTTATAAAGACATTCGTGATCGCCATTACTCGTCACATCCAAATGCTCCATATTTTTCTCTTGAGTTACCATTTTATCATAAACTGGACATTGAATGCAATCAAGACATGCGATCAAAACCAATAGGAATGATATGGAAAACCAAATTAAAATGCGACAAAAATAGTTGAGCTGTTGATGGGTTGAGTCAAATAATTAAATTAAAACTAATTATCAAACTTAATATAAAATATAATAAATAGTATATTACTTCATAATTCTTGCGTTGAATAATGTAAAGTGAAATTACAATAATAGCAATTACTAGATAAAAAACAATAGTGCCGTTTGTATACCAAAATGTATCCCAATCTGTATGTTCATCGTATAATGTCAAGAATCTGATGGTCATTATAACTATACTAATAAATGCTGAACAATACAAATAAAACGGAAACATTGGATCCGATTCTTGGAAGTAGAGCTTCTCGTTCTCAATGTCCAGGGTATGGATGCGACGGAACGGACTATTGGATGCTTTATTCTTCGGTATAAAATGCAATAAATGAGGATTTATTTCAAGTGATGTGTTTGAACAGTCATATTGTCTGAAATTAAATCAATTATATAAATCAAAGATACCAACAAACAAACAAAAAAGTCAAACTAAAATTAATAAGCAATAAAAGTTTACGTTTTCAAGTTTAATGGCATTTTATCGATAGCAGTTGAAATGTCCTGGCTGGCAGTGTTCAAAATTTCCACAAAAGCTCTATATTTATTTAAAATAAATTTATTGTTATATTAAACACAATAATACTTATAATTAAAATTTTATAATATAATTAACAGACATACCCAACTTCACTTTCAGATACAGTAGTCCGTCGGTGTAATAGACTTAATGACCCAACACGTGATGATGATCTAGATGATATTGATGAATTCTGTTTGGGATACAATCATCAAATAAATAAGCAAGTTATAATATCATTGTGTCATTAATACTGTTAACTAACTCTAGAGTTGACAGATGGTCGGGCTTTTTCGATGAGACGGTCTGACCGGGAATTTTGTTTGATTAACTGTCTGAGTGTTGATAAACTCCTAATTTTGCGAATCAAATATGTAGTTTCATAGGGAATTTTGTTGTTTTCTATATCAAACAACAAATTTTGTTGAATTTTGTTGAACAAAATATTATAAATTTTATGTATTTATAATTTTTTTTAAACACAAAACAAGTAAAAATTAATTTATTACTAACCTTTGATGTGAAATTGTGATCTCATATGTTTGGGCACCAAATCAAGAGTTTCTTTGGTGACGTGAACGTATCCAGGTTTACCCTCGTGCTCCATAGTAGATGCCTTCATACTGTCTATGGACCAGATGTCGTACTGCCATTTCTTCAGACCCAACAGTCCCGAGAATACCATTCCCGAGTGAACACCTATTCTCATGTCTACATTCACTTCATTTTCATCGCGAAATTCCCTTTAATTATAACATTTTAACTATATTTTTTTTAATTATTAAAACAATTTTGTAATAATTATTACTTTATAGTGTCGATCATATCAATACCCATATTGATACTATTCAAAGCATGATGTTCATCGTATTCAGGTATACCACTTACACAGTAATAACAATCGCCTAACAATTTAATTCTTAAACACTTATTAGCCTGGTAAAATTTGTATAAACAAATTAAAATTGTTATATTTAACATAACAGAGCTTAAATATTCAACACAACTATACCTCTGCGTGAGTATCAAATGAAGTGAAGAGACCATTGAGTGTAGAGACTAACTGTTGTGGTGTATCGAAAGATTGGGTCAAAAGCATTGAGTTAACGATATCTGCGTAAAGAATAGTCACATTCTTATACTTCTCGATATACAGTTCAGTTGGTCTCGATATGGATGCTTTGATATCTTGTTGATCCTCCAGGTCATTGTACTGATCAAATCTGTCTCTGATATCTGTTCTGACTTTTTTCATCAGATGTTGGGGTAGACATGAGCCGAGTAGGCGTTCCTGTTGGTCCTTCTCGAAGTTGAGCTTCAGTTTAGACTCAACACATCGCCGGTGGTCGAGAAAAGCCCTTCTGTTGACAATTTCGAGCAAATATGTCACATAATAAGCAATACAAGCGGCGCATATGTAGAAGAATAAGTCGGATGCCATGTATTTAAATCTGTCGTAATAGTTTAGAAATGTTAACTTAGAGTCCATTGTCAAGTCAGGTGTTAGGGACTGACAGTTAGAGTCGGATACGTGCGGCCACACTAGTGTCACAGTTATCTCTAGTAATATAATAACAATTGTTGCCAATACTGAATATATTCTCGATGGGAATGGTAGGAGAAGTTCGTTACAAATGATTAGATAATAGACGGGTCTTAAGCGCTTCCATTTGAACGACTCGTCGCCGCTCAGAGTGAAGAGAAAGCCTCCGTATTCGGCGTAAATCATAGCCCAGAGTACGGCTATGGAGGCGATGGTGCGGGCAAAGGCCGGACGAAACCACTTCTCGTTGTGATGCGCCAAACATAAGAAGGATATATAGACTATAAGTGCCGTCAATCTAAGCATCGCTGGAAACGGGAATGAAAAGTCTGTCTATAAATTTGTTTATAACAAACAAAAATTATCAAAAAATTAAAAATTTATAAAACAAAGTAATTAAGAAACTTTTTAAAATTACTTTATAAAAATCTGGGCTTACTTTGTAGAAAAAGTACCAAAAAGAGTCAACAAAATTGACAATCATATTGAACATTAAAAGTATGGTAAAACAGCGATGCTGTAATCGTGATTGAAAATTTTTAAATAATACATCGTTGCCTTTGTATTTAAAATCTTCGCGCAATGATTTTAATTTCCACTCTAGTTCACCCTGGTGTTCATCCTTGTCCATTTCTTTAAACGCCTGTCTTTCTTCTTTATCAATGTCCACATAGAGGCTCCCGGTACTCAATAACCGGCCTCGTCTACGGGTATTATACATTGACATAATTGAAGTGTATATTCAACTTTTAAAAAATATATATGTTGTACTGTGAAATTGAAAAACTAAATGAAATCTTACAAAAATAAATATTATTACAAACACAATGAAATGTATATATATTATTACATATCAACTATATTACATATTTTCTAACTAATATTAATTAATCACATTTTATAACATAGCTTTGGTGTAAATCCTACTGAAATAACTACCGGTTATACAATGTAGTAATAAAATAACTATTTTTTTAACACTAGATTTTAGTGCAAATCTGGTATAAAATTTAGTATATTATTATTTGTTTAACTAATAATTGGTTGACTTATCGATTTGGCTAACAATTATCTCAATTCTCAATAGAAACCAATTTTGAACTAATCGTTTGATAACATTATGAATTCCTTTAGTGTCAAAAAAATTAACACTTTATATGAAATTATTAATTAATTAATATTTTATTAAAAATTAAATTTAGATTTTTAAATTATATTATTTTTATATTTATTTATTTTTGTTTATATAATTTAATGACTTAAATATGAAATTTAAAAACTTTTGTATATCCTATTTCATACCAATTTCTAAATATATTTGCCTAAAAATTATAATCTATTTATAAACAATCTATTTGTTAATGTATTTCAGTGTTTATTTAACGATATGATTGTTATATCAATTAAACGCCTTATAGACTAAAAAAAATAATATAATAATTTATAATAACAACACAATTTATTGCCCTAAGAAATGCCTTGGTTATATACAGTTACGTTATATTCTTGGTTATATTCTTGCTATTATCTGTTTCACACTTTTTTCAAGTGGCAGTCAAATGGTGTGATATTTAAATAAATAATTATCACATTTAACTTGACATTCAATAGCAAATAATTATTTATATATTTTGTATATTTAATAAATACAAATCAATTAAAAAAAACTTTGACAAATTAAATAATAACTTAAATTACTAGATAAAGAAAAATAAATAAATTTATATAATACTTATAGAAACTAATGAAAAATAAATTATATAAATTATTATCTTTTAAACTTTCAATTAACTTTGTGGGAGACTGTTTTGCTAATTAAATCAATTTCATTATTGTATTTTTTTAAAGTAATGCCCAGGGTTAAAGTACTAAAGTATTATCTATATAAAAAAAACTTATATATAAATTATATAATATATTCTTAAATCCTAAATTTGATTAAAAAACAAACAATATATAAAATGGATAATAAATCACATATAAATAAAAACTATTTTAAATAAATTATAAAAACTATTGTAAATATTTAATAAAAACATTTATTTGAATTAAAAAAAATTAATTTTTACACATTTAAACACAAATTTTTATCAATATTAATACATTTATCAAATCTTTTAAAAAATAATACAAATAATTAAAAAAATAAATGTTAATTAACCAGAAATAGTATTCATAAATATTTTAAACAAATTGTGTTCAAATCCATGTGTTATTTGTATTGAATCGCGAATTGTTTTAATCATTTCTAAAATGCTTTTATCATTCAAATCCTCTACTATTAAAAGTTTAGCCTTAAATACGCGGATCAGTTGGACAGTTAGGTCGGGATGAAAGTCTTCATAAATCTGTTTATATAACGCTAACGATTGGACGCCTATTGAGTAGCATTTGTCCCAATCATCTTGAGTTTCAATCAATTCGTCAAATTGTTTGTCCAAACTCTTAACCATTTGATAATCAATATTACTGTCCAAATGATTAACACATTTAAGACAATTGCAATCAAAATAGTATTGTTGTCGAAGTGCTTGTTGTCTATCACTACGAGTGGCTTTCAAATCCAAATAATTAACCAAAACTTCCTCGCCGTCGGCAATGGGTTTCAAAGCTCTCGCTTGCAGTTCAATGCCATCGAAATTGATGGACGCGTTTGGGACACACGAGTGGTTCAAAACGGATCCAGCGATGTATATACCGGAACCAATAGTATTGAGATCTTCGTTAAGTACCGAAAATGAATTGATACACAAACGGCAGAAGAGCTGAAACAGTGACTCCCAATCAAACACCACAAGACAAGCTCGGAATCGGTCGCAAATGGCCTCAAAATTAATCATACGTTGTCTGTCTTCGCCAATATCTTTTTCGTGAGTCATAAGATCATCAAAACAACGAGTCTGACCATTGAGTATCGGATGGGATTGTGACCGAACATCGGGTTTCTTGTCAGTCAACAAAAGCAGTCTTAGAAGTAGTCGATCGCAATCACCGGTCAGACATCGCTGGTAATGATTGGCATATATCGGGCATTCATATCGATGGCCAGCCGACCAGTCGCGCCGTTGACATGTTTGGTCGCAGTAATACATTGATTCACATTTTGTACACTTCTTCACGTCATCACTGAAAACAAAATACAATTAATTAATAAATAATTTAATTAAAAGTTTTATTTAAATATAAAACAAACTTCAATTGAAAGCAATGATCGCAACGCAAACCCTTTTGATTGGCATTCAATGTGTGAACAAATGGTTTGCATTTAACGATAACGTCTCCCAAACTATAACCCATTTTTAGTCACAGATTATTATATAAAATATAATTAACCACTAAATCAGTAAACAATTGGTGACAAAAATACAATTAATTTATAAACAATTAGTGATTAAAACAAACCAAACGCTTGATATTTAGACATGTGTTTGAGTTTTAGCGCAAAACAAAACAAAAAACATCACAAAAATTGTAAACAAGTTTTTCATCCAAACTATACGTCAAACATAAAAGTATTACAAAAACTTCAGTTTTGTATTGACTTTCATTCAAAGTTGTGCTTAAGTTATGCGACCCGTAGTGACCGTAATTGATGGTCATATCACTCACTCGTGTTTTATTGACAATATAGTTGACAATTACTGATGCAATTTGTGGTCATATTTACCGTCGCCGCTGATAATTGTACCGTAATTTTATTGCATCCGTATTGACCGCACCGGTTAATCACCACAACCGTCACCGTTATGTTACCGGCCATATTGGCCGTACTTCGGGTGTACTCGCCGTACATTGTGTTCCCGTTTGCGGTAATCATTGGTACGATTGGGTATAATCTGGAGAGCATTTTAGGTGATCGACAAATTGGTGGCAAAACAGTCAAAGAGAGTATATCTAAGGAAAGGTCGGAACGGATGCTCAACAATATGGACACAACTGATGCCACACAAGTCGAGTCACTCAAGAAGAAGTCGTTTGTCCCGCAGAGTGTCTTAGACCGCAATATGTCGGCCACTTTCATACACCAATCACAACTCAATGACAATTGATTAATTGTTATTTATTTTTAAAATTTTAATTTTATTAATTGAATTAAAACTAATTAGTTATTCAATCAATAGTTATAAATTATAACTTATAATGTAATGTAGTGTTTATTGAATAAAAAGTTTAATTTTAAAAATATAAATTATTTTGTAAATTATTAACAATAATTGTAATGAAAAAGTAATAATTAATTATATTTTCTTAAATTAAATATAAAAAGTTTTAATTATTTGTTTGTTAAATATTAGTACAGTTTAGACACCAATTCTGACTATTTGTTTAATGAGTTCACAGAATCTGTGAATTTGATTGAGTGCTGAAAACCAGTATTTAAATTGAAATCAAATATTATAATATAATTAATGAGATATTTATTATAATATTTAACATTTATATAAGAAATGGTTTACAATTGTTTAACATACTTTTAAATTAATAATATAAATAATAGCTAATCAACCAAATCTATTGAATTTAAATGTATATTGAGGTCATAGAAAATTATTAACTAAAAAAATACAACTTTTCATTTCACTTGAAGACTAGTTTTATATTTGAATAAATTATAAAATAACTTGAAAACACATTTATTTTAAATATTTTAAATATATTTTTGTTAATACTTTTTTGGTGTAAAAATTTGTTATTTTTAAAATCCTTTTGTTACAAGAATTTTGTGATTAAAAAAAATATAATTATAATTAAAAATGATTGGAAAAATATATTCTTTGAAAATATAAGTGAATTTATAATGAAAAGTGAGGTCAAAGTCATTTAAGGGAGAGATAGAAAATAAAATTATAAATTACAATAATTTAAATAAAGCCTATAATACAAGTCCATTAACATTGATTATAAAGACACGAATAGGAAGTGAAAAATATATTGTTTGCAATATATTTGATGATAATTGGCTGAGATTTTTATTTGTTAATGTAATTACATTTAAATATATTGTTTGCAAATGCAATTGAAACCCACTCTCCATAGCGAAATCATTTGACAAAGACTTTATCAGTGACTCAAAAGATACGGAAAACTTTTAAAAGACTTTCAAAATTCAAACTTATTTTATTATTTTTCAATGAAATAAAAAAAATGAAGAAATTATTAATAGTTTTATTTGTTTGTTACGGCGTTTACGGTAAAGAAGTTGAAAAAGAAGCAACAGTTCCGGCAAAAAGTAATTCACAAAAACAGTTTAGATATGTGGAGGAAGAGGCCGAACCCTACCAGAGATACAACATTCCTAAGTTTGAACGACAGGAGGAACAGCCACCTGAAGCACAACCACCCGAAGAGTTGCCACCACGAGGTAACGGTGACGGCAATGGTAACGGCAATGGCAATGGTAACGGTAATGAAAACATATTTCCGTCGGTAGTCTCGGTCAATACTGGCCAAAATCCTTTGGGCGAAAAACAGGTCGGCGTTGGTGTGGATGTCGGGTATGTTTTATGCTTTTATAAAACTTTTTTTTTGTTATTAAATGATGACATCAAATGTAGATACTTTTAGTTAATTATGAACTTAATTATAATTGTTTTTTTGTCTCAAATATAATAGACCAGTATTTCAAATGGATTTAAAACAAGGCACTAATTTTGGTGAAAAAGCCCTTAATTTAGGTCTAAATGTGTTGAGCGGTTTAGTTCGCGTCAATGTCCAGCGCGAAGGCGACCGTTTGTGGGGCTCTAAAAGGGGGCCTATTGTGGTGCAGGTCGGCGGCCGTACAGT
>JAQIWK010000226.1:0-19801 GCA_034695265.1 Dissorhina ornata | reverse complement strand
TTCAAATATGTTCTAGTACATATTTATGCAACAATTTCCATGATTACATAATGTCACCGAAAGCACAGTCCGTCTTAACTACAACTGTAAAAATCTGTAACATTTGTTAAATTAACATGGTATTATTAATACTAAATTATAATATTATATGTATACCAAGGGAATTGTGATTTAAAACTGATAAATATATTACTATATGACTAAAGGATGATGTGATTTGCAGTTATCGTACAATTCTTATTGTTATTGAATTTAAGAGATTGTATAAATATTTGAGTGCGAATGGAATAATATAAGAAAAACGTTTACCTTGGTATATTTGTACTGTAAAGTGTACATGGTTTAGTTGAAATTATTTCATTTTTGAATTTTATAGTAAGTGTACTTTTCTTGTAATTCCAACCTTTTATGAATTTTAATAAATTTTTGCAAAGTTATCGAAAATTATAAATCAAGAATAATACCCAGATTAAAAGTTTTAATTTTAAAATATAAATTAATTTTTAATAATTATCTAGTATTTTAAGTATTAGTTTTCAAATTAAACTAAAGCTATATTTTAAATATAATATTAATTAAATATAATATAATTTAAAAATATATATATTAATTAAATATAATTAAATATAATTAAATATAATTAAATATAATTAAATATAATTAAATATAATTAAATATAATTAAATATAATATTTAATACTTATTTTTGAATAAGATTTAATTAATAGTAATTTTATTCACTAGAATATAATTGCATTGAATATATAATTTATTTAAAAATTATATTTTATATATTTTAAAAAATACTAATTTTTAAATAATATTTACATAACTTGGTTGGTGAGACAAACAGTTAGCTGATTTTAATTGAGATAATTACTACATAAAAGATATGTTTATAACTGATTAGCAAAAGTCAAGTACTATTTATTAATATTGATTGACATATCAAAACATTGATAATTAATAAACCAATGGTTTAGTTTACATTAGACTTTAATGATTACAATTTTGGGTTATATTTAAGGTTTTGTTCAAATGTTTTATCAATCAATTCAATAGACATTCACTTTACTATGAATTCAATGAAGTGTTTCATCGCTTTCATTGAATTGACTCTTTTGGCCATTTGTTTGGCAAAGAGTGTGGAAGAGCCGATTGGCGGACAAAATTATGCGCCCAATTGGGACTCAATTGATAAGAGACCATTACCAACCTGGTACGATGAGGCCAAGATTGGCATTTTCATCCATTGGGGTGTCTTCTCTGTCCCATCGTTTGGCAGCGAATGGTTTTGGTAATGATTTTCTATATATTTATTAATTAATAAGTTATATAACCTGGATTATATTTATTTGCTAGGTGGAGCTGGAATGGTTCCAAAGACAAGGCATACCTAGACTATATGTCTAAAAATTATAAGCCAGGTTTCACTTATGCCGACTTTGCCAACCAATTTACCGCTGAATTCTATAATCCGGATCAATGGGCAGATATTTTTAAGTAGATATTAATTACATTATAATTATTTTATAAAGTTTTAAAACACTTTCTAATGTAAAATGCAGAGCTTCTGGAGCTAAATATGTGGTACTGACGAGTAAACATCACGAGGGCTTCACTCTCTGGCCATCGAAGACATCATTTAATTGGAACGCCAAAGATGTCGGACCTAATCGTGACTTATTAGGTAAAGTATTTCTGTTTTAATTGCAATTTTAGATAATATTTTGTATATTAAACACTATTTAATTCTAATATAAATTAAACTTTTGAAAGTTTGATTGTTCATTATAATTATTTAAAGTAATGTATCATTAATTGGCATTTTGTGTAATGTAAGGTGATTTGGCCACATCTGTTCGTAAGGCTGGTCTCAAGTTTGGTGCATATCATTCGTGGTTTGAATGGTTTAATCCGCTTTATCTCGAAGACAAGAATAATAAGTTTAGTACTCAAGAGTTTGTTAAAGTAAGCATCCATTCTGTTATTTAAATCATAGACAGAGTTATGAATACAAAATCTACTTGAAATAATACACAATATAAAGATTCATTGAATTAATTATATATATTATACTTTTAGTCCAAAGCGCGTCCAGAATTGGAAGAATTGATTAATGCATACAAACCTGAAGTGATTTGGTCTGACGGTGATTGGGAAGCGCCCGATACTTACTGGAATAGTACCGACTTCTTAGCCTGGCTTTACAATGAGAGGTAAATTACTAGATATAATATTCAAAAACATTAATCTCACACTAATTGCAATTTAAAAGCAATTAAATTTATTTATTGAAATATTAATAAATGCTTTTATTTTAACTTTAGTCCAGTTAAAGATACTGTTGTGGTGAATGACAGATGGGGTAATTAATATTAATTGTAAATTGTTATAGAATTTAAACTATAAGCGAATATAACTTTTTCTATAAGGTTCTGGCACATCCTGCAAACACGGTGGTTATTATAGTTGCGCCGATCGCTACAATCCTGGAGTACTTCAGCCCCACAAATGGGAAAACGCTATGACTCTCGACAAGAGTTCGTGGGGTTTTAGAAGAGAATCAAAGTTAAGCGACTTTTTGACTACTCATGAATTGATCACAACTTTGGTCCAAACCGTTAGGTAACAAAAAAAACTTTATTTGAAAAGACAATGTGACAATGTCTGTATGAATGTTTTAATCACCAAAACCTTTTTTTTTGTTTCAAACAAAACTACAAACAAAGTTGTGGCGGAAATCTATTGATAAACATCGGTCCCACACATGACGGACGAGTGATACCGGTATTTGAAGAGCGTTTGAGACAATTAGGTGATTGGCTTTCGGTTAATGGAGAGTCCATTTATGCGTCCACTCCATGGAAGCATCAAAACGACACAATCACTAAAAATGTTTGGTTAGTGACTGACAAACGATGACAAATTATACAATTATGGATGTATTAGAAAATTGAACAAAACTTTTGTTTCTTATAACTACAGGTATACTGAAAAGGCAAAGACATTGTACGCAGTGGTGTTGGAGTGGCCACAAAACAATCAAATAACATTAGGAGCAGTTGAGCCCAAAACAGTGGACACAATTCAACTCTTGGGATCAAAAGGCAATTTAGAGTTTAAAGAGTCGAGCGGTGCCACTCTCGTCACATTTCCCCAACTTAACCCTCAGAGCCTATTGTGGGCCTATGTTCTCAAAATTAATACCAAATAGAAACTTACATTAAACGCTATTTCAAACAAAACAAAAATAAATACTTATTGAATTTCTAATTAGAAATTTTTTAATTTATATAATAAACAGTTTATTTTTATGCAAAAATAACATCTTAACGATTCTGTTATCAAATGAATCAATAAAAAAGCAAATTATTTTAAATAAAATTGAAATAAATTTTTCTAATCTATTGCTGCGATACTAACAGCAAAAAATATGACAAATAAAACTATTTTCCCTTTTACTACACATTATGAAAATAACTAAATATTACGATAATAATTTTTTATTATCTAATTATACAAAATAAACACTAATTTTTTTATTAACAATATTTAACTTTATTTAAAATATTAAATCAATAAAAAAAATATTGAAAAATATTTGGCAAAATAATTTTTTTAAATAAAAAGTATTAAATTAACTGTTTAAATATCTGTTGATTAAACAATCGTTAATTTTATTTGTCTTTTAGTTTATACTATAGTTTTAAATAATTGTAATTTGATTAAAATTAATTTATTTAAAAATTATCAAAAACAGTTTTTAATTAATTAAATTAAATATATATCATTTATATAATTAGTGTGTTTAGCCGGAAATTAATTTTTTATATAATTTAAATTAAATTATTAATACAAATATTAGATATAATAATGTTTATTATATAAATAGCAATGAATAAAACTTAACTTTAATATAGAATTTTTTTAATAGCTTTTATTTAATTTAATATAATATTAGTGAGTATTAAATGATATAAAAATATGTATGTCGTTAGAAACAATTGATAACTAATAATAAATTATATTATTAGCAAGTTTCAATTAACCTTGCATGATACAAATCATGGATTAACATAATCTCAACATAAACTTAATTTATAGATTATATTCTGAATAAAATATATTCCAAGATACACTATCTAGCTAAATATAACATTATTCTAGCTAATCTTAATGTGAAATAAGTTATATAATAAATTATTATTTATAATAGGCTTAAACGTAAATCTTATTTTTAAAACAAATTATCAAATTTAATTTTAAATCCAATTTTTTTTAAATATGTAGTTGAATATTAAAAATTATTTAGTTTTAATTTGTAATTAAAGATGCCATATTTTACTATTACACAGAATATACAAATTTTAAATAATTTTTAAAAATTAAATTAAATAAAATTACAAATAAAATTTTAATTTAACTTTTTATTAAATTAGTAATATGAACACAATTACATACAGTTGTAACTAGATTTATAATTGACTTGTATTGATATTGTATATAAAATTAATCTCAAATTGTTAGCTAACTATTGCTATGAGAATATAATGTATTATTTATAAAGATAAGCAGTGATTCAGTGATTAATCATTGAATAAGTAATAAAAATGAACAAAAGTGTTGTCGATTAGCTTCACTGATCACTAAATACTGATAGCGATAACCAAACAAACAAAAGAAAGTTTATTTATTTGAAAAAAAACTTTTTTATTACAAAAACACAGAAAATAAACATAAAACTTTTAGGCCTTAAAACGATATTATCACATATCCGGCACTAAAACACGAGCGTATTTACAAATTTAATCACTTAATTGGCTTTAAAACAAAACTTAATCAAACAATTTGTTATTAGTTTTATATCTCAAATAACATTTAATGAAAATTGTGTACTAATTAATTTAAATTAAATTAAAATGACTTTAGTTTTTAGTCATGTGAAACATGTATTTCTAATGTATTTGTATTTAAATTAATTTATTTTTTAAAATAAATAATAAAAATATAATTGCAAAAAAAAAGTTAACCACCAAATTAACCATAACTATAGATAATATAATCTTTATATAACATAATTTACATAATAATTAATTTGACGGGAAATATATAGCTATTGTAATGATTTAAAAAAACTAATTTATTATAAAAGCGTTTAGTTTTGAAACTGTTTTTTCATTAATTGAAACACTTTTTCTTAATTTAGTCCCAAATCGTGAACAAAAAGTAGTGGCAAAGGGTTGTGAATATAATGGGCAACGCCTGTGGCCATCACAACACTGGCACTCAATGTAAACGATAACCAAATTTTAAGTTTAATTATCATAACATTAGCGGCGATTCCCACGAATGTAGCCATCATTTGATGACAAAATTGCTGAAAGCGTTTGGAGAGACAATCAGATGGCAGAGTTGGGACCAAACTCTGACCCTAAACCTGACGAATCATTGCAAACCCATTGGCCATACAAACCGACCATCTCTTGCCTAACGCCGCAAACCATTCACTCACACCCTCTCCCATACACTCTCTCCCTATATCTGCCGTTTGCGCCCCAAAACAGGTTTGCAGACAAATACTCGTTAATACAAATGAATGTCAAAAATAAACCAAAACTTTATAAGACATAAGAGTTTATGCAAAACAAAGCTCACTATATATTAGTCATGTATTGAATGCCTTTCGGCTATTATTACCTCAAATATAAGCAATCATTTCATTATTCCTCTAATTCTCCAAACTATTAGTCAATAAAAACTTATGTATCATTTCAGACCAAAAGTTATACAAAACTTTTTGCTCAAGTTTTGGTGCAAACAAACAGTGAATGCAATGAATGAGTGAATTGAATGTCAAATTTTTAGAGACAATGTGTCAGACAATAGGCTAACAGTTGTTGAGTGAGTGATAGACTGATAGCAAAGCTTTACGATAGCATTGATTACATGCATTGGTTGCCAGAGAGAGGCTGAGAGTGAGAGAGAGAATTGAAAACACAATTAAAACTCATTAATCGCTAAACTAGTGATAGAAATGCGCGAAAGAATCGTTGCATTTAATACACAAAACCATTCAATGTATGAATTTGTAGACCAAAAGCATTTATTTTGTATGCATTGATCGCTACACTAAACCAACACCGACTGTACCGCCAGTTGTGAGTCATCGGTCGTCACATCGAGTCGGCCAATCGGCGAACACAACCTATTGTGACGTCAGTCACCGGTTGCGAGTTGTGGGGCGCGGGTGGGGGTTATAGGGGGAGCAGCCAGTGAGCGGGTATTAAAGATATGTTTGGGGGGAGTATATGAGTGTCGGGGTGTGGGTTGGGTATCGGTTGACGTAAGGGATGGCGTGGTTAGGCATTGGATGGGAATGTATGGGTTGTATTGAATGTATTGAATGTATGCGGTGTTAGAGTTGTTGGCATTCTTTGTCACAAATATTTGTAATTCCAAACAACAGTCGCTATACAGACAGCAGTGAACGGCATTACAACAGCAGTCAACACAAAAACAGTACCAAAAGTGACTAAACAATACATTTGTGGCCCTATTTGTCCTCATCTACCGCTCGTCCAACCATTTGGACTACACATCCATCGTTGACATCGCGTAACCATTGAATCAGTGGTGAGTATATACATGTAGTTATCGTATGATTAGTATTAATAATAATAATAATTGACTTATGGTTTGCGTAAGTGATGTGAAAGTGAATTCATTTTTTGAATGCATTTTGAGAGCAACTGTTGATTACATGGACTCACAGTTGTGTGCATTGGCTTTGGATGCCTAACACTAACGCTATTCTATATAACAAAGCAATTGGAGTGTTGTCTCTCTCTGTCCGACCAGAACTACCATCACTTTCTTTGTGACCACACATTCACTACACTAATTGTGTCCACACTTTTCATAACACTAATGATAACAACAACTACAGTCCTATTGTCACATATGTTTGACAACATTTTTCTCTTAATAATCATAACTTTTAAACTAATTGTTTATCGTTTTGGTTCCAATGGTTACCCAATATTAGCCTAAAGTGTCTTTTAATCTCTCTCTCTCTCTCTCTCTCTCTCTCTCTCCCTCTATTTTTCTTTCTATCTTTCTATCTATGTTTGAATGTGAGACTATGAGAGCCCCACTCTGTTGTAGGCCTTGTTTGGTGTCTTTGTAGTGAACAGTAGTGTGAGAGGACTGTAGAGGAAAGTCTTGGATGTGTTGAGGCGACTGGTCTTGAGTTGAATCACTTGTTCAGAGCTGTTGTTGACTCGCCTCGTATTGGCTTCAGTTTCCGTTGAGTTGAGAGTCTTTTTCTTATAAAATATTGGCTAAACTTATGGCAGCAGTTCTCAGGCAGTGGTTGTCTCGCTTTCCCTCTGCCTCTCCCTGTGATCCAGTGCTCACAACTCACCTGTCGTTCTCTCTCTTGCTCTCTCCCTCTCTCACACACTCACTCTTGCTCTCCCTCTCGGGTCTCTCATTATAATGATTACACTATTATTGGAAGCGCTGTTGAGTTGCAATACCTGTTTCAATGTCTGGGCCAACACTACCCTCTACTGCAATACACACACTAAAGCTATTACCAAACCTAATGCACACACAATGGCCAACACTATGGCTAACAGAATACTGTTTAACACAAGGAGTTGTAAAACCAGTTTTTCTTTTATTTGATTTTGAAGTTTAGTTTACACTTAGTTTTTGACTTAATTTTGTTTCTAATTCTGTCGATTGAAAACCAAAATCTTTTAATATATTTATAGCAAAATTCAATTCAAACAACAAATGTCGGGCGGAGCGGCACCACCGGGTTGGGGAGGGGGAGCACCACCACCACCGCATTACGCCGAGTCGGACGACTCTCATGACGATGACTCCAGCAAAGATGGCTCTCTTAAAGGTGGTTCCGGTGATCTCAATGGCTCTGGTGGTGGCTCTGATGCCGAAGGTGTCTGGTCTCCAGACATCGAACAGAGCTTCCAGGAGGCGCTCGCCATATACCCACCCTGTGGTCGACGCAAAATCATTCTGTCAGATGAGGGCAAAATGTATGGTAAGTCACATCCATTGCCAAACATTGTCTCCAATCATATGTTTCATTACTTTTACTCCACTATTCATCCAAACTATTGATTCTCATTAACCAATCAATAGTTTGACTCTTCTTTGCTATTAATTGCAAAACATATCCATTTCAATGTTATTTTACGCTTACTCTCTATAATTATTACCAATTAATTATTTTGCACTCAATTTGATCTCTACTTATAATCTGATTCTTGTTTTACAATACTTTTTATGTTGAATTGAAGTTCAAGTTTGAAAATTCAGTTAAAAGTTTTAGTATAACTTATGATTGAATGAAAAACACAAAATCTCATTAAAAATCACAGCAAATGACTAATCATTTTGTTTTGTTTTTAAAAAGAAGAACTTCAGGAAAACTTTAAATTAAAACATTTAAAGTAAACCTTATTATACATGAAACTAATCATTATTTTATTCAAAATAAATAAATCACAGAATAATATATGAATTTTGTTTTTTGATATCTCATGGGTTGTGATAATATGTATGTTTGGCCACAACTAATGCTAGCAATTCAATGATCTGTAATGTTTTAGTTATTAAAATTAAGATGTGATTTATTCATTACATTAGTTTCTCGTATTGTTTTGTTGGCTCTAAACATAATGAGTCCTTCAAATAGTGTAAAATAATTTTGAAAATTGAATTTAATTTACATTTAAGTAAGTCCTTCACTCGAGTCGTATAGACTACAGTATATCCGATAATAAAGTGGTTTAAAAAAATAGAAAAGTTTTTTGACTTAAATGTTCAATACTAGTGTAGAAGTGTTTAAATTTGTTTAAATTATTTATTGTTTTGTGCAGCAATTGTCAAGTGAGAGAAAAAAGTTATGTTTATATCTTAAGTGCTATTATTTTAAACGAATTATTAAAAACATAAAATTTTGTCGAAAACTATTAAATGGATTCATAAACCATAACAAGAATGAGTCGTTTAGTCGTCGATCTGCTAAAGAGAGCCTAGAATTGGGTATAAAATAAGCAGTGAATCACTGATTGGTGTGCATCTCATAATACGTTAGACGAGTTTTTTTATATAATATTTTGCTCCCAAATAAGTATTAACTGATTTGTTGCTAATATGAGAGAGTATTTAGTTGTGGAGCAGATCGTGATGTTGAACATAGATCTGAGTTATTGTGTCGTGTGTTTAACACAACTAAATCTCTATATAATTATTAGTTTCTATAATGTTATGATAATTTCATTTCCTTCCTGGCCTAAGGCTACCACTCTCTCTCTCTCTCTCTCTCTCTCTCTCTCTCTCTCTCTCTCTCCTCTCTCTCACTCACTCACTCACTCTTTCTTTCTTTCTATCTATCTATCTCTTTCTGATTCTCTCGAATTAGAAGCACTCATCTGCCAAACCCCTATTCCTTTACACACCAAACCCCCGGTCCTGACACCAGATTCCGGTTAAATTGAAATGCATTTGAAGCATAACTACACATTCCCGTCATAACTGTCCGTCCGGCTCTCATATTACCATTAAATACAATAACTTATTGTCTAATAATTACAATTTTCATTATAAGTGTTATTATGAGTTGAGATTTGAGTTTAATTATTAAGGTTTGCACTTGTGTTTGAATATTATCGACTAATTTATTATATGGAATATTCTTTAATATTTTTATATTGTATTTATTTGAAGACATAAACACATTAACTATACTTTTGGTCACTTCCGGTGATGCAGACATTGAATGATGAATTATCATATGAATGTAGTGTTTGGTTAGTTTGTAATTTGAATATTTAGTTTGTAATTTGAATATTTAGTTTGTAATTTGAATATTTAGTTTGTAATTTATTAATATATTAATTAATAAAGTTTTTAGTATTAAATATGTGATAACAATGAACATTAAAACATTAATGAATGCTTTCAAAATGGTTTTGCTTGATTTGATATATAGAAGTTTTTTGTTAGCAAATGTTGGCAAACATTAGTGACTTTCTATCGAAACCAAGTTATAATGTTTTAGTCGAGATATGAGCGAAAAATGTTTGGATTTGAAACTAAAAGAAGTAATGGAAAGCTTATTGCAGCCAATGTTTTGTGCAGAGAAAGAGAGGGAGAGAGTAGTGATGTGTTTCAAAGTTTGAAGCGATAGCGTAATTAAATCGCTAGCATTCCAGGCATTCCTGACTGCTTGGATACGCCATTCTCTGCATCGCTCACTACTCTCTGCTGAGTCTCTCTCCTCTCTCTGCCCTCTGTGTCCTATTTGATGGTGAATTGCATCCAATAGATAGAAGAGTAGGCATCACTTACGTCATTGAGTTTTGGATACTTTGTGTGCGCTCTGGCAGTGCTCTATCTGTTTATAGTTGAATGTTTGGCACTGCAATACTGCTGTCCCATCGCATGGCTTGCATTTCGCTTATGAGTTGACATTCCATACATTCTTCTAACTTTGAATATATAAAATTCCAGTATATATATAGCCATCCATTTAATGCACGTATAAATGCGCGCAAAAATATATAACATTTTCGTTCATTTCACTGCATTTTACTCATAAATATAAGTATTTTTGTATTAAATGCTCGAAACGTAGAGAGAATATACAGAATATATTGTGAGTAACTATTGCTAGGCGTATGTCATTATACGCTTTGTATCATTTGGATCTGTTTTGTATACTTTTCATACCTTTCTCTTTAGCTGTGTTGTGACGGCTATCCAAACCAAACCCATTGCTTGAATACGTTTTACTCATTATATACCATACAAATGATAACAAAAACCTATTTCTAATATAAATAACTGTTATGTAATTCATATATTATAGTGAATTGAAAATAAATACTAAAGTTTATAATATATTATACAATATTTGATTGTATTATACAATATATACCGTACAGTAGTTTTTTTTTGTATGAAAGCCGTTAGAGATTCAAACATAACTTTTATTGTTTGTTATATTCTGTTTGCAAAATATTGACTCAAATATTGTTTATGGGTTTACAACAGAATATAAAACATAATGTTCTCAACGTTGTCTCTCTTTTTTGTATTCAAAGAGTTTTGAAAATTACCTTAAATTCAATTATAAAATATTTTTCAAATGTCAATACAATGACAATTGAAAGGATGAAAAAATACAGAATTTACTGAAGAGTGTATTGTATTGAGCAGATGAGGACAGCTGTAAGGCGCCCATAGCTCAACCATTTGGTAGTTGTTATCTCATATTACTGACCCAACTGTAGAGGGTTAGCCTTCAACCTGACTGCTCTATGTTGTACCTCACTATACACCTGAACGTAAGGAACTAAAAGCAAACCAATTGATGATTGGTTTAGAGCCACTATTGTCCACAAATTGACACAAATGCCAATAACCCCAACTCTACACTGTAGGCATACAACCATTGCTGACATTGGGATGCGATTAGATTTTGCTTATTCTTACTTTTACTCTATTTGTATAGAAAAGTACAATATGTTGCAGTGAAGGCCTCACGCTTTTACTGTTCCCTTAAAAAAAATTCTCAATGGCTGTAGTGCTCTATATTTATGCATTTCCGCCTTATTTATTGAATAAAATACAACTTTGTATTGTAATTTGAATGCATTTATAAATTATAATAAAAGATATATTGATTGAATGTTAGGTCGCAATGAGTTGATAGCGCGGTACATAAAACTGCGAACCGGCAAAACGCGGACCCGAAAGCAGGTCTCTAGTCATATACAGGTGTTGGCCCGAAGGAAAGCACGTGAAATACAATCAAAGATTAAAGTTTCGACCGTAAGTATCCATTTAATTGTTATTAATAATGATTTGGACTAAAAACGATTAGAAACGCTGTCTCTTAAACTGTAGTGTATATACAAATTCATTAACTAAATCGTACCCAAAAAGTGAACAAACAGTTAAATTAAGACTTTTTTGCTCACAATTGCACTTTTATTGGCGCTTTTCCATGTCTTTCTATTGATTGCTTTTGACATAAACAACTGCAACACACTTACACTTCTGTACACTTCTCTATCATATGATTGCAAACTAAGTTATTCTCAGATTTGTTTATGACTGCACTTTAAATTAGGGAATCGCTATTATTATTATTCCTACAATTGTATGCATTCTATGTATTCTTTCAATCTTTGCATCTCATCTTAAGAGTGGATTATTTTTCGGATGACTTATCCGTTAAATAATGGAAACTTTGATTGTTTCCTAACTTTTGATAGTTTATAGTTTATTTCTTAAATACATAAAACACTAAATATAATAAATATAAAACAAATAGAGTATTGATTTAATGTAAAGCCAATGAACACATGATAGCACTGTCAGTAAAGCATGTCCTCGTCGTAACTGTATTCCTGGTGTGATTGTGTGGTTTCGCATGCATTCCGTTCTTTTGGTTGCATTCATTCAATTCTCTTTCTATTGTACTGTTTTTGCACTGTTTTTCCGCAACTTTGGTTTGTTTTTGTTTGGTTTTGTTCTGTTCGCCCATAAATAGGATTCGGGACATAAAGAGGCAGCGCTTCAATCGATGTCATCTATGTCGTCGATGTCCAGCGCTCAGATAGTCTCTCTATTTTACTCTTCTCAGGACCATTCCGTCAAAGAGAAGGCCTTACAGTCGTTGACCTCATCCCAAATCGCCGCACTTCAGAACAAAGCGGTCGCACATCACGCCCATCACGCGGCCACTCATGTCGCCGCCGCCGCTGCTGGACTCGCCACTCTTGGATTAGCTGCCCCTCCAGTTACGCCTTACACGCCATCACCGGTACATTCAAACTCTTTCTAATGACTTGTAATTATGAATATTAATGTGTTTGACATTTGAATGCAGTTCTGGCAACCGGCCGGTCCAACCAATAATGAGGATATTAAGCCTTTCAACGCTCCAACCGGTGGTCAATATGTGAATAATAGCAACAATAACTTGAATTCTGGACCCGCATGGGAGGGTCGGGCCATCGCAACTCATAAGTTACGTTTAGTGGAGTTTTCAGCGTTTATGGAGAGACACGATAACGATAGCGATAAACACTTGTTTGTTCACATCGGTATCATTTCGCCCACATATTCGGATCCAATGCTCGAATCGGTAGACATTCGACAGATTTATGATAAGTTTCCCGAAAAGAAGGGCGGACTTAAAGAGCTGTACGATAAGGGCCCACAGAATGCCTTCTTTTTGGTGAAGTTTTGGGCTGATCTCAACACTTCACTTCTGGACGAATCGGGCGCTTTCTATGGCGTCACCTCTCACTATGAAAGTAATGAGAATATGACGATCACCTGTTCCACCAAAGTATGCTCTTTTGGCAAACAAGTTGTCGAAAAAGTAGAGGTAAGACACGAACCACTAGATTGGGTGACAATTGAATGTATTTGTAATAAATATGTATATTTGTAATGAATAGACGGAATATGCGCGCTTCGAAAACGGTCGGTTTGTATACCGTATCCATAGGTCTCCAATGTGTGAATATATGATTAATTTCATACATAAACTTAAAAATTTGCCCGAAAAATATATGATGAACTCTGTTCTGGAAAACTTCACAATATTGCAAGTGAGTGACCGTCTCTTTCCTGTCAATTGAATCATTAATTGAGTGTTTGATTGATTGTCTAATTGTTTTAACTGTTTGATAGGTTGTGACGAACCGGGAGACACAGGAAACGCTATTATGTATAGCATATGTATTTGAAGTCTCGGAAACTACTGGAACTCAACACCATATCTATCGATTAATGAAGGATTAATAGAGAAAACACATTAATAACATAGCATTTAATCATTCATGGATTCATTTATTAATAATATAAATATTTGTCTCATTCTCTCATTTGTCTGATTGTCACCACAAATGCCATAAAAGCTGTAAATGTTTTTTGGAATAATTTTTTATATAAATGAATGCCATTGAAGACGTGCCTCAATCAGCCCTATATTATGATTACAATTATTATTACCATTTTGTCAAAACAGAAAATTTGTTGTAAATTTATATAAATATATATATATATTATAATAATTATTGATATAATCATAACGTATACACAGATCTCACTCATTGTGCCATTTAATGAAAGGCCAATTATCTTCTCTTATCCAAGCTATGGGCAGCTCTTAAAGGGACTTAAAAATTTAAATTAATTTAATATTAACTTTTGAATTACTTTTCCGATACAACTCCTATGCAAAAGAGCAGCACTTTTTACATTTGTTTAATTGAGTCTTATTTTATTTTGTACTTATATTTTGAAACTAAAAAATATTTTATTTAATTTTAAAACAAAAATTTTATTTATTGAGTTGTTTTGCTATCAAATCATACAAACAGCTCTCAAATCATGTTAAAAACAAAACAAAAAATCTAAAACAAAAGTTTTAATTACAATGTAATAGTATTTAATTTAAGCTGAATTAAAGAGAAAATTATAATTATGTGATGCAAACAATTGTTAAATTTATTTATTACTATTTTTAATTAATTTAAATGACATTTACTTTATTTAACAGTTAATTATACAGAAACAATACCCGTTTATTTGATTACTGGTTAGTATATCGAAATTGTGTGAATAAAGTGACTCACAATTGCCATACAATACCTGCGTTTGTAAGGTTAAGGCGTTTGCCGTTATATAAGACTTATGGTAATTGAAAAGACAACTTCAAACTGGTTTAACTGAATATATTTCAAACACATTTATAAATTATATTTCAAGGGCAGCTAATAATTTGTTATTTTTTATTAAATTTTTTTAAAAACAATATCTGTATTCAATAACCATTGTCTTCATATCAAATGTACAGTAGTTTGCGTTTAATATAACTTTACATCAATTTCAAAATCAAACAGTTATATTTCAAATAATTTATTTGTTTTGTTTGAAACTTAAACAATAATTATTTATATTTTACTTGAAATTTTATATTTTGTAAACATAAAAATTTTTTAATTAACTGATTTGATTTAAGATATAATTTATTTGTTTAAAAGTTAAATTTATTGAAAATATGTTTGACTTTTAATTACATTTAAACAAAACTAAACCAAAAAAATTGGTTGTATTTAATATTTATATAATAGTTAACTGTAACGAGTGTTGAATTGATTGGACAATCATTTATAACATTCATGACATTTCATTAGTTACAATCAATTTAAATAAATGATAGATTGCTTATAGTTTTGGTTTGGCTTTTCAACACAAAAAGTTTAATTTTATTTTTAGTTATATTTTATAGTTAATATTTATATAAAAATTTAACACTTATTAAAAAAATGAGTTTAAATCAAACAAAATATGACAAATGTTAAAATAAATTAGTTTAAAAATTTAATCAACTATATTGTCGTTTAAATTATATGTATTGACTAAATTATTTGTTTTAAAGCTTAAGTTAGTTATTAAACAAAAATGATATAATATGAACTTACTGACATGTTAATTATATTTGTCCACAGTAATAAACTAGCAACAATTCAATAATCAATGATACATATCCAGCTTAAATTAAAATGTTCAGCTTAAATTAGTTTATAACTTGCAATTATTCTAGATTCGTGTTCATTTAATTTTATAATATTTAAAAACTTATTTTATTTATAATATATTTATTTATACCTACGGGATATATTTACGGGTATATAAAATATAATATAAATTTAATTTACATAGTTTAATTTAATAATTATTAAGTATAATAAAAAAATAATGTGATATACTATATAATAAAACATACTAAATTATATTTAAAATTCTCACTATATACTCTTGTTTGAATAATTAAAAATAGATAATTTTTTAATTAAACTAAATATTTATCAATCCAAAAGGTGATGGTTAAAAAATAGCATATAAAATTATATTTTATTTAAAATGAACAAAATTAAAATTGTATATTTTAAAATTAACATTTGTAGTATTTTTTTAACCTTTCAAAACCTGCACAGAATAATTATCAAGCCAATGATAATTATTATCAGCCAGTACAGCCAATATTAGTTAAAATTGATAGTTGTATTGTATTCATAAAATTAAGTTTAACCGGCTTTTGAAATCAACTTTAAAGCAAAACAATTCTTAGAAATTATTATTAAAATAATAGTTATTTAACTATTTAAAAGAAAAATTGACATTCAATTTAAGCTAAATTTATTTTTCAGTTTAAATTTATTTTTTAAAATTATAAACTTTAAAAAAATAAACAATTTATATAGTAAACATGGTTTATTTATTCATTTATTAAAAATTAAAAATATTTATTTTCAGCTTATTTTGTACTTCAAAAATATGTTATTGAATTATATTGTTATGTGAACCACACGTAATAGACTATAATTAATTGTCATTTGAATATAATTTTTAAATACAATACAATGTTTTGAATTTTTTAAAAATGCATATTATTTTGTAAATGTTGTTTTGGGATATAATTGAACAAAATTGTAATTAAAAGTGTTTATTTGTTTATAAATGAAAAGCTTTTATTTAAAACTAACAAAAAACTAATTTATATTACACAATCGATTAGTAATACATTGAAACAAATTATTTAAAATAAGAAATTTGTGAATAAAAATTTGTAATTAATTAGACATAAGAAAAGTATAAAATTATAAAATATTTGTAGATATAGTCAGCAATGCGTGCATTATTTTCCTCCAATTTTTGTTTTATCAAAATAATCACTAAATTTAAAAAACTGAGCGGAACTTCGCAAGGATTTTGGTTATTTGTGTCACAACTTTTGGGAAATACTAATTGTTAATAAAGAGTCGATTTTTAAAGCATTTATAAGAAAGTATTACTAAATAAAAGCTTTTGTTCCCACAGTTTGGCTCAAGTAGTGAGAGAAAGAAAAAATTGAAAATTTATTTTAAAAGTTTTTTGGTGTTTAAAGGAATCGTTTGATGAAAGTTTGCAAAAGTTTGAAATCAGTTTTAATAAAGTGATTGTTAAATGACATTTTCAATACAAATGTTTGCCATTATTTGCTTAACTTATTTGTTGAGCTGTGTGTCTGCCCAACGCGGTAATGATGGTGGACTAGGAGGTCTACTTGGTGGTCTGGGCGGCGGTGGTGGTGGTGGTCAAGGCGGTGGAATAGGGGGACCTTTGGGTGGTCTACTTAATGGTCTGGGCGGCGGTGGTGGAGGCGGCGGTGGCTTAGGAGGACTTAATGGCTTGCTAGGAGGTGGTGGCGGCGGCGGAGGCGGTGGCGGAGGCTTAGGAGGACTCGAAGGACTACTAGGAGGTGGTGGTGGAGGTGGCGGCGGTAACGGTGGCTTAGGAGGGCTATTAGGAGGTGGTGGTGGTGGCAATAGAGGTATTTACTTATCAATGATAAAGTTATTGTATAAATATATTAATTTATATAAATATTATAAAATTTTAACTGTGTTATATTTATAAATGTGTTAAAATATAATGACTATTAATTTGTATTATTAATAACAATAATTAATGTTAAAAGATGATCTAAAAGATGATTTATTAATGATATAGTAATCAATTGAAATGTATAATGCATTACAGGCGGCGGTCTATTGGGACTACTAGGAGGAGGAGGAGGTAGAGGCGGTGGTGGAGGCGATGGGTTAGGACTGGAAAATCTTGGCGGCGGTGGAGGAGACTTTGGCTTAGGAGGAGAAGGCGGTGGCGGCGGTGGAGACTTTGGTTTAGGAGGTGGAGGTGATGGTGGTTTGGGAGGTCTTGGCGGCGGAGGTGATGGCGGTTTAGGAGGTCTTGGCGGCGGAGGTGATGGTGGTTTGGGAGGTCTTGGCGGTGGAGGTGATGGTGGTTTGGGAGGTCTTGGCGGTGGTGGTGGTGGCCCTCTGGGAGGACTGTTAGGTCTATTTGGTTAAACAAATTGCAAACTATTTTGTGTCAAATTGTATGTAATTTAAAGTAAATTATTAAATTTTTAAAAATATATTAATTAAATCTTAGAATTGAATCACTTTTATATTAATAATATTTTATTTGTATTTAAATGTATTTAACATTTTATACATTCATTCATTTGTAATATTCAAACAATTTATTAATTCAATTTATTGTGTATTTATAATTGTAATAAATTTTCAAATAAAATTTATTTTATTGTATTGTAAAAAATAAAAGTTACATGATTGAAATTATTATTACAAAACCAAATATAATTATCATTACTGATATCAAATTTAATTAATATAAATATAGTTTTATATAAACTTTTTATTTTAAAAACTTTAAATATTATTTGAATTTAAGTTTATTTAATTGAATGTTTAAAAATAGAAATGACAATAAACTTGATTTAAAGTTAAATGAAATTTATTAGAAAATATAGATAAACAGGAATATTAAGTGGAAAGACCCGTAAGTGATGGCTAAGTGTTCCCATTAATTGAGATCGTTGTCCTAATTGTGCTCAAACTTATTGCCAACTTATATAATAGCAAACAAAAAAAGTTTAATTCATTGATAAATTTGGTTAAAACCATGAAAAATCCGAGAGTAAGTCAATGTTAATTGTGATTTAATTGTTTTGTTATATTTGATTGTTTCATTCATTTAGTTATTAGTGGTATTGATCGGTACATTAACACTGGTTTTAATGATACAGTTATCGTCGAGCGATTCCTGGTCGCCATATCGGGGACCGACCAAAAAGCCACCACTTTTTACTGTTAAGGATTTGTTGAGTGCGCCGGACGGGGAGGTAGTGGGCGGCCATTACATCCGTCGGTGTCGGATCTGTGATATGCCCCGACTCTTTCTGGCGCTTAAATAATCTCAATAATAGCCTTCACTTCACTTTAAATCAATTCATGCAACTATTGCCTTGAAATGTCATAAATATTTGTATCCTTTGATTGCTATATTTTTTTTAAAGGACACACCGATTGTTAAACTTTTATATAACTATTTGTTTAAATTGTTTTCTTAAATGTATATAACTTTTGGTAGTAATTCTCAGAATAACACTTCACTTCAAAACCATTTCTTCAATTCCTGTATTTTTTTCGCTTAAATCATATAATTTTTAAAAATCAAATTATTATAATTTAAATTCACAATTATTTTGACATTTCTTGCTATCGTTTTTCATATGATTACTAAACCACAAACAATTGTATTAAATTTTCAAATACAATAAATATTTTGAGATAAAATGTAATAAATCCTATTATTATTCATTGAATTAATTTGCAGTTATTGTTAAAAAAGTTTATTTTAGTTTACAGATTATAATTTATAAATTACAATCATTTTAAGCAAAACAAAAGCAGTCACTCGTGTCCACAGCAATGACACCAAATTAAAAGCAATTTGTATTACAATATATAATTAATTAACTAATCATTTATTACACTAATTATTATAAATTATGTAGTAATCAATAAATACATTATATAATTAGTTGGTATATAATAATTGATTTAAATATATGATTAAAAACTAAAATATATAAACAAATAGTCTTTTATTTATTTGAATAATAAAACTAAATTACAAACTATTTTCTCAATATTAATAATATATTGAATAAATAAAGAATATTCTGTGTGTGAATAATAAGCATGCCACTTTTTATTTTAAAAATAACTAATAGAAAGTATTTTAAATAAATTTTAATTTTGCAGTGCTACAAATCGTAAAATAATTCGCAAAAGTGGGCAAAATAACTAAATATGCTCTTGGTCTTTTT
>JAQIWK010000225.1:0-19829 GCA_034695265.1 Dissorhina ornata | reverse complement strand
AAATTATGATTGAATAGGTAAGCGTAACTGTGCGGGTAAGGCATTGGCACAAATTGAGCTGTTTTTATATTTTGTATCACTTTTGCAAAAATATTCAATTACTGTACCAAATGGTCAAACGGTGTGTTTGACGGGTAGTTTGGGTATTATATTACGGCCTAAAACATGTCCTAAACTTATATTTAAAAAACGGTTTTAAAAATTTTATAATTTATTTACAAAATTATTTATTATATTTTCAAATACCTTATGGTTCGCATGCATATTAAAGAGGCATTAAAAATTAAATTATATAATATATTTTTAAACTTGATGTATTTTTTGATTAAATTAAACTTGCTTTATCCATGTTTTTCTAATTTTATTTTAAAATATAATTGAACTTTATTTTATATTCAAATTAGTTTCAAAAATTATTTAATTATAATATAATTTTTAAAATAGTTATTAATTAGCTTTATTTTGTGGGGCAATCGGGTTGTTTGTAAGGGTGGGTGCGTTTGAATGCATCTAATGTTAAGAGATGTGCATTGATTTTGGCAATCGTCGGGAACTGACTCTCGATATCAATACCCAAATTCAATGCATTAAACACTTGCGGCACTAGACATACATCAGCTATGGTTACACTATCGCCAACACAACACTGACCACTGGTTGCGGTCAATATTGTCTCTAAACTCTTGAATCGGGTTTGAATCCAGTATTGAGACCATGATTTGGCAGCACTTTCCGGATCAGCTATATTTTAAACATATATTTTTATATTAATAATATATATTTAACGTTCAAATAATTACTTGAATTATTGGCCGCAATTTTGCCCACCCTTTCGACCACTGAGTCGTTTTGAAGCGGTTGAATACCGGCCGCCACAGTCATCGCTATGGCCCGGGATTTGGCTCTTAGGACGAGATCGGTTGGCAGTAGCGATTGGTGGCCATCGGTACGACCGTACTTGTCCTCCAAGTATTCAATGATGGCAATGGACTCAACAATTACTTGATTATCATCGACAACCAGCGCCGGCACCTGATGGCACGGGTTTAGGCGTTCATACTCAGCGTTAAATTGCTCGCTTGTATGCAAATTAACTGATTTATACACATAGTCTATGCCTTTCAAGTTCAGTGCTTTAAATTTAAATTAATTGTAATTTTTATAAAGTATAAATATTAATATATTTAAATAATAATATAATCATATAAAACTTACCAATCCTAACCCGCCACGAACACGAACTATTGTAACTATTGTACAAAATTAGCTGCAAATATACAATAAATAATCACTTATTTCATTTTAATTTTTTTAAAAACTTACTTTTGAATCCATTGTATTTTATTAACTAAATTGTTAACTAAATACTCAATTACAAGTTAATTAAATATGTTTGTGTTTTAAAAAATATAAATATAATCAGATGTCTGGGCTGATAGTAATGATGGTTAACGCATGCTATTAGGGTATTATAACGAGTGCTCACTAAACACATGTATTATATTCTTGTTTATATTCTGTATCTAAAAAACCTTGGATTTAATTAAATTCAATAAAATATTAAAAATTAAAAATAATTTATTTATTTTTAATTAACTCTTTTAATTTATTGTAATAAAAAAATTGAGTTATATTTTAAATACAATAAAATAAATAAATAATTTTAATAACAATTTATTTAATTAATTAGATATATTAACTATACAAAACACTTAATTTTAAAATTTATAAAACACAATTTAAAATCAATTTTTTAAATTTGTTAATAAACATAAATAAATTTAATATTCAAGATAAAAACTTAAGCTAATATTTTAAAACTAAAGCCATTTTTATAGTGAAATAAATTGTTCAAAAAAAGTTTTAAAGTGTTTATAAAATGTGTTTTTAGTGATTTATATTGCTTTCACAAACAAATCAATTTTGATAAATCAATTTGATTTATCTTAAAATCATCTTTTACTCAAATATTTTTATCCATAACTATAATCGCCAAAAATTGATTTGAAATTAAACATTCATTTTGAAACAAATTGTTTTTTTGTTGATGGGATAGGCAGTCAAAATGCATTTACAATATCTATTAAATAAATATATCATTTTAATAATAATTATTATAATTTATATTAAATATTTTACAATTAATTATATTAAATCATCTTTAAACAATACATTTTAAATTAAATTTACCACGATCTATTTGCATATATCAGTAGATCTTGGTGGTCTACCAAAACAACTCATTAAAATTTAAGTGTTTGATTGACAGTAAAACATATCAAACATACAAATATAAAGTGGTTATAAGATTATAATTTATAAGACAATTTACTATTTACTCATTTATTAGTAATAAATTATTATAAATAAATATAATTTAAAAGCTATATTTGAAAAAGTATTAATTAGAAAATTAAATACAAAATATTAATTTCAAAACTAATTTCTAACTTATGAAACAATGATTATTACAATAATAATATCAATTGTATTGATATGTTTAGCATTATTTTACTGGCAACGGGTGAGCCGGATGACAATACTAGAGAGACACGGCATTCCCGGCCCTAAACCACACTTATTGTATGGAAATATGGGTGATTACAATACTCTTGGTTATAATGAGTGTTTTGAACGCTGGAAAGCCAAATATGGTCGGGTGTTCGGGTATTATTTAGGTGCCAAACCATTCATAGTGGTCACCGATCCCGAACTGCTTAAACTTATTCAAATCAAAGAGTTTCACCGCTTTTCGCACCGCCCCTATATTATTCCCGGCGGTATTTACCGTAATTGGAAATATCATCAAATGGTAATTTACTTTATTTAAATACCAAACTTATTTATAATTTTAACTTGGTAAAATAAGACTAAATAAGTTAATTAAGTTAAATCAAGATAACTGTTGTGAAAGTTCTGTTCATAACTTGATCCTAAAGTGTGTGTCCACTATATGACAGGTAACTCGTGTAGAGAGCCGTCGGTGGAAGAAAATGCGGACAATACTGAGCCCGTGGTTCTCGTCATCCCAATTGAAATCAGTTGTTCCCGTAATTAACGTATGCGTCGACCATATGATGGCCAAACTGGAGCCGTACGGCCAGTCGGCAACTGAACTAAACATTTACTCACTGTTGGAGGGCATGACAATGGACACCATCGACAGGTCAGCTTTCAGTATACATACGGATATTCAAGACAACTTTGAAGACAATCCACTAATAGAGGCCACTCGAGGGGTGTTTTCAATAAAACCGTCCCAATTCTTAGCCTCACTATTGCTATGTTTACCAGAGTTTTCATTAGTGATCAACGCTTTGAGAGACTGTTCCGAGTGGTTGGCCGACCACTTCGGCACATGTAGTCACGGATTGCTACTAAAAGCCGGTCAATCTATACTTGATAACCGATTAACTGACATTTCGGCCAATAATATTAGCCCCGATAGTCGTAAAGATATGCTTCAATTGATGGTCGACTCGCGAGACAATAGCGGCAAGACTTCCAGCACTACAGACAAGACACTGACGGACGTAGAGATAGTGGCCAACACTATTGTAGTGCACGAAGCGGCCTATGAAAGCCCGGCCAATATATTAGCATTTATTATACATAATTTGATTAATTATCCCGAAGTACAGCGCCGGTGCGCCGAAGAAGTGGATCAACTGTACGCAAAAGATGGCCGCTTTGACTACAATGTTATGTCGTGTCTTCCGTACACCGAAGCCGTTGTGTGCGAAACGTTTCGGTTGTTTCCGACGGACACACTGTTCACAAGTCGGGCGCCGGACGTAGACTATCGGTACGGCCAGTATGTGTTGCCGCGTGGCGTTGACATACGTATTCCGACCTATCAGTTACATCGGGATCAAGAGTTATGGTCGGAAGCGCTCACATTTAATCCAGATCGTTTTTTGGATAGCCAGACACCAATTGATTCGGTGGTATACCAGCCATTCGGTGTCGGGCCTCGTATATGTCCGGGAAAACGGTTTGGCTTTCTGGAGGTGTTGTTAGTGTTGGCCAAACTGTTGCATAGGTATAGTCTGGAGGCGGGCCCGCACACAGAGTTGGATACCATTGAACTGGACTTCAAACTCATTACACTTTCGCCTAAAAACGGCGTTTTTGTCCGTTTAGTTGATCGACACAATCAGTCATTACATTAATTTCATTATTAATTTTATAATTAAATACTAATAGAAATAAATATTATAACATTATTAGAAAAAAATTACCAAGCACCAAAATTAATTCATTATTACATTTGATTATATTTCTATGAAATAAAACTTTAATTTCCCATAATTTTGTATTTTAAATAAATTAAAACCAAATTAAATGTAATTTATTTATTGAAAAATACCAAAGGTATATCAAAGTTTAAGTGAAAAAATACTAATTAATAAATCAAATTAAAAAAGCGGTCACAATATCGCCGCTATTAATACAAGTAATTGATTCAGATTTTTGCGGTAATAATACCAATACGTTGGCGTCTTTAGCGCTCAACAGTCGACTACTTCTTTGATTACCAGTCAATCGGGCGATTGGCTGACCATCACTGGCCGTACCGTACGATATGACCGCTCGTACAAACTCTGGCCTATCGTCCAAATGGTAGACATTGTCGGCGCACTCGAGTCGTACAGATTGGCAGTTCTGGTAAGTTATTATATCAACCACACCATCGCCACCAATAAGACATCTATTGGCCAAATAGTCGACCAGTGGTTTGACAAACAAATTAAATGTGACAAAAGCGCTGACAGGATTGCCTACCGAATACACCAAAAATAATATCAAATTAACAATAATACTTTAAGACATTGGTCTAACAAGAAGTGACCCATACCTGGTAACCCGAAAATGTATTTTTTAATGCCATTCAAGTGACAAGTGGCAAATGTGACCGGTTTTCCCGGTTTGACATTCACCCGACCAAAGTGTATGATTGCCCCAAAGTCTTCAACCATAACTTGCTTGAGAACATCCCGTTCGCCCATTGATACCCCTCCCGATGTGATCAGTACGTCAGCGGCCAACAGTCCCGAACGCATCCGATTGTATACTTCGTTTGGGTTGTCGACAGCTATTCCCAAATCAATTGATTGGACACAATTCCGATGCAATAACGATAGTAGGATCGGCCGGTTTGAGTCCCAGACCTGACCCGCTCTTAACTGTTGGCCAGTATTCACTATCTAGTAAATAGTGTAACCAAAAAAAAATATTATTTTATAACTTTATGTTTAAAATGTGTTTAAAAAACCTCATCTCCAGTGGAAAGTACGGCAACCACTGGACGTCTAAAAACGGGAACTGTATGGACACCAATTGAGGCCAAGAGACCCAATTCAATAGGTCCTAATTGTGTCAAATGATTAACAACTGGTTTGCCATCGCATGCGATATCTATAATAATAATAATTTCACAAATTATAATTAAATTAAAAGTTTTATAAATAGCAAAAACTTACCACAACCAATCAGCCGTATATCTTGACCAACTTTGGGCTCCTTTTCAATAGAGACAACTAATTCATCGCCGGTCTGTTAAAACAATTATAAAATTTATTGCAAAACTATAGACAATTTCAATTAAATTATATGTATTACTTGTGTCATATCAACAATCTTAGTGTCTTCAACCTGAACCACGGCATCGCAACCCGACGGAAGTGGTGCACCCGTACTAATTCGCATACAATCACCCGATATTAGTTGCACGCTCTCGACGGGTTGGCCAGCGGTAGCCGCTGTTGACATTACTTTACGATTACCTTTACCATCGGCGGTCAGTACTGCGTAACCGTCTTTGATTGAAGCCCGAAATGGTGGTAAAGGTCTTCAATACAAAAAAAATAAATATTAAATAAACGATAAAAATTAAATCTCAAATAATATAACACTAACACAGCGGCACTTATATCACTTGCCAATATGCGGCCGTTTAATTGATCCAAACGTTCAATAGATATTTCCTCGATGTCTTTGATGGGCAAACATTTAGTGATAATGGTTTGTATAGCTGTGTCCATAGAAATCATCGGAAACTGTGAATGTCTGGGCCGTAGACCAACAGCTTTGAGTTCAACTTTGCCTTTTAGTAACGTTTAACACAAAATTATAATTAATTTAATTAATTGTCAAAAAGTTTTATACTTTTAAGCGGCTGTTGTTGTTGAAGTTGTTTGTGGGCAACGGCTGTCCGGCCAGTATTGCCCTTTAATTGGTCGATGGCGTGGGTCAGCACTGGCTCGACAATTGTCATACACTCGTCGCACGCCTTAGCACTTCCAGGAAAATTGATTATAAGAGTCCGTTTACGGATACCGGCGCTCAGTCTAAATAAATAAAGTTATTTTAATTATATATTATAATTGTTTAGTAAATACCTGGATAACATGGCCATTGGTGTCACTTTTAGTGAACCGCCAATTAAGGCGCAAACTATACCGGGTGCTTCCCTCTCAATAATTGCCTTGGTGGCATCGGGAGTTATCTTGTTAAAATTTAAATAATATAAATATCTTTTAATATATCCCAAGTTTTTTTTAATGATTAAACAGTATATACATCGCGTGCCGTAAAGCCAGTGCCACCAGTGGTTATGATTAGATCTGTGGCCGGACTCGTATCACACCATTTGCATAGTTTAGCCTTTTATAAGATAATAAATTATAACTCTTATTAAACTTACCAAGATATTTAATAAATACGCTGTATATACCTGTATACGAAGGACATCATCGGCTACAATAGCCGTCTCATAGATTGAAAAGCCGGCCGCAATCAGCCGACTGACCAAAAGTGGTCCACTTTTATCGGCCAATGGATTTGCATCGCTTGTATCGCTTACAGTCAAAACACAGGCCGTAAATGCCATTTCAAATAACAATTAAACTTTTTTTTATATACCAATAAAATCACAATTTATTAAATTGATTGATAAGTCATGGGAATAGCATCAAGCAAATTATTACAATATAATATAAATGCTTATTATTATTATCATTAATTATAATAAATGTATTGGCCGTTAAATTTATTCCTATAAAAAATACATTTCATATATAGATATATTTGTAATATAAATATATAATAATAATAATATTATTAATGATTTATTTATTTAAATTCAATTTATAAATATAAGTTTATTATTAATAATTTAGCGCACAAGTTATCTAAACCTCATTAAAATACAGTTATAGTTAAAGTATAACTAAAATCTAAAATCATAGCCGATGTTATCCTATCAATAAGTAAATGTCTAAAAAATTTAACAACTGTTTAGTGTATAATATATAATGTCATTACACTTATAGATTATAGAAATATATAGTAAACAACATAAATATAATTTAATTAAAAAATACTTTAGCAGTCAATTGGGAGGACGAGGGTATAGTAACTCTAATATAGTTTGTAAATAGCAGTCCATTGGGAGAGAAAAAAAATTGTTTATAATGTTTGACACATTTTAAAAGATTGCCTCAAAAATGTGCGCAAAAGCCTACCAATAGATGAGTGAATATATAAATTTAAATAATTTGGAGGGCAATAGGAAATTACAAAACAAAAATTCATATCATTTTACAAACAAACAGAAAAAATATAAGAAATATTATAAAAATTAAAAAATAAATTTTTGTTTTTGTTTTAAAAATACAAGTCTATAAATGAGGACATCTATAACAGTGTGGGATAAAAATGATTGTCTGTCTCTCTTTCTTTCTCTATTTGGTTTAAAACTTCTGATACAATCTGTTTCAGACATCGACCACAAAGAAGGCGTTTGTTTGCCGTCGAGGGGGTGGATGATCACCGTTGGGATCCAATAACACATTCAATACTAAATTTGTTAAAACAAAACAAACAAAAAATGTTAAAAAAATTATTATTTTTTAAATTAAATTAAGATAATTTTAAACAAAATATATACAAACCATCATAGCTTTGCTCTAATTTCTTAAGATTTTTAAGTATTGCCGACAAATCTCTGCTAACACTGACGCCGTTATCGATGGCCGATCGGCGCATTTGGTCCGTGTTGGCGGCCAGTTGGGGCACGAGTTCGTCAATCCTAGACGTAATGTCATCATTATCTTCGTGTTTATAGCGCTCACTCTCTAAAAGTGACCGCATATTTGATCGTAACTTTTGAGACAATTGATGAATGGCCGACACCACCAAACCATCCAATGCGCTCAACTCAAGTCCTTGCCGACTATTGCCGAGCTTTGGTTGGCCACTGAGCGGCGGTTTGTGTTGTAACTGTTGGGACGGAATGCTTGAGAAGACGGTGGACGGCGTTTCCGATTGATAGCCCAGTGATTGAGTCTTTGTAGGTGTGGTCGTCCGGCGTTGAGGCGGTGGTGTTGACGGCAAACCAATAGGTGGATCTCTGACCACACTTACGGGGCTAGTGGTAGACGCCGTTCGGCTACGGTCTGCAAAAGATGGGCTCTTTTGTATGTAATTGCGATGAATGTCTGAACGAAGACTAGTGGTCCACTGGTCAGAGCGACCCTTATTATTGCTAAATGACTGAATGCGATGATCGGTGTCTGAATAGGCCGTCGACTTTCCCGCCGGAGGAAGGAATCGACTATTGCTTACCACAGACTTCTGGCCACCGATAGGATCGCTGGCTTTGCGCTGCAATTGATTGACATTTTCTCTCGATGTCGACGAGATTCGGGATGAGTTTTGCATTGGTTTCGGACGAGTATTAGCGCTGTTTGACACCCGAAGACTGAATCGGCCGCCATCTCCTCTATTAAATCCATTAACTTGTGGTAACTTATGTGGCGGTAAAACCGATAGTCGACTTCCCGGTGCATTGGATGAAACGGCAGTCGGTTTTGTACTACTTTTGTGGTTAACGTCAACTCCGGGCGTATCTATGCCGAGCCGAGCCCTTCGCAAAGCAAACGCCCGATTGAATCGCAATTTGCCGGACGGAGCCGCCGATCCCGAAGTACTACTGGCGCCGTCACGACCCGAGTTGTGACTCCGATGACTACTGCTGTCGTCGTCTGAATCAAAACACGGATCAGCGTCCGAGTAATGACTCCAAGAGTTTTTACGGCGACTTTCAGGACCTGTAGTGTTGCCGCCATTGGTTGTGGACTTAATCTGAAGCACTCTACGAGTGGTAAACGGCGATCGGGGTGTGGACGGAGCTGATGTCGAAGTAATCCTTTGATTATTACTACTATTATTGTTATTATAAGTACTTTTAGTTTTATTATTATTATTAACTTTTGACAAGTCATTCATCGGGTGCTGAATATTACTATAAGAGTTAACACTTTTCACTACACTATCATTCACTCGCTTATTATCATCGACTCTCGATTGGCCGCCATTTTGGTGAAGCATCTCTTCGACAGTCGGCGGCCGGCGTTTAGTGCGAGTAAATGTACCCTTAATTTCATTACTGTTTACAGTTTGTGACGCCAGAGCTTGAGGTATATCTTTGGTCACTATTTGCTGTTGACTTTTATTATTGTTAATAATTTTATTATTATTATTATTGGGAAACAATTGTCTCATTTTGTTGCCAATACTGTCTTCAATGTTCAACAAAAGTGTGGGTGAATTAAGACTCGAAGCACTCGGAGACGAGTTAAACGATAAATTTTCTTCATTATTATCATCCGATACACCAAATATGTGGTCAATTTGTTTGCGAGCCGTTTCTAACTCAACATTACTGTCATCCAAAGCCAACGTATAAGTCCCGGCCTCACTCTTATTATCATCACTAACGCCGCTGTCTTTCTCGCCACCCGTAGGCCACTTTTGGTCGCCGGCGGCCTTAACGGGTGGTAAACTGTTGCGACCATTTGTTGCCGCACTTCGGTTACGAGTGTCTCTTTTGGACGCGTAAGACAGCATACGATTGATGAGATAAGTGGCCGAATCGGACAAATTGCCGCCACGATCGCCACCACCACCGCCCGAGTCTAACGATCTGTTAGCCAACTGTTTGGCATTTAGATGACTCTTTGGACGGCCGTAAATCTCTTTCATATCACACTTGTTTGTCTCACTTATATCCCGATTAGTGGGCGACTTAACCGGTCGTGGCTTTTCAATCGAGTCGGGCTTCGGCGGCGCAAACTTTCTTATACTGTCCTTTATATTCATCTTTTTGTCATTTGTATCGTCAAATCCTATGATGAATGCCGTGGGTTCGGGTCCCGTGGGAGTCGTGTCCACCGAACCGTTCGCGTCAATCAATTCCTGAGCCCTGTTATTGTCAAACACATCCATATTAGTTGTCATTCAATTACACAGTTTATGTCAATTTAAAAAACTAATTACTATTCATAACAACACTTCATAACAAGTCATTTAAAATTTAAATCATTGCCAAACAACTTATGTATTGATCACACAATGAATATTCAACCAACTATTACCTGAGAAGTTACTTATGGTTTATGTGTAGGTATTTATAGTCGAGAGAGAGAGAGAGAGAGAGAGAGAGAGAGAGAGAGAGAGTTTGTGATTAAAATACCAAATAAAGTAAATATTTTTAAAATATTTTCAAACAAAAACTTCACTAAAAAATCTCCACTCAATCGACAAATAAAAATATAAACATATCTTAACAGCAGTTTTACCTATGATTGCAATCGACTAATCAATTAAGTCATCGACCCATACATACAAACACTATACCCAAAAAAAAGCTATAATTATAAACAACATTTGCATTAAAAAAAAGTTTAGTTTAAATGGTTTTCAAAAAAAAGTTCAAACACACCATTCAAATACCTAAAACTCTATCAAATACTAAGGATGGTATCCAACAGGTATCCCAACAAAATAAAACTGATAATAAAATACCATTAAATCATGTGATACCAAATGGACAGGTGGTGTATAAACAGGTGGTACTCTACACATGTATATACAAATGCCAAATACCTCAACATACAGGGGGGGGGGAGAGAGGACTGGTATTATTAGCTAATACACAGTATATTAGCGCTCAGGTGACTCATGCAACGCACGCACATATGCAATACCTGGCCATATGAGTCACCAAATATAATAATAATAATACCTGGCTATACGACTGTCCCCCCTTGTATTGCTTATCTAATACATGGCATACCTGTGCTGTCAAAATATTGTCAAAGCATAGACAGAGGTATGCGGTCTATATATTAGTGAAAGTATTTATTTAATTAAATTTTTTCATTTCATTGTAAATCATATTTAAATTAATTACAAGTGGGAGTAAGTAAGACTTATACGCAGGAAATACAGGTATTAATTAACAAACACATAGCATATCAAGTGGGCGCTGCCTAACAAATGCCATAAATGTCTGTCCATTTCCCGGTGCACTTAACCCAACACAGTCTGTCCATAGTTGGCAGTGCTTTAATTGCATTCAAACAAAATATTATAATTAAATTAATTATAATTAACTATAAAATCTGATCAATTGATTGCAAACATGTATAACATATTAAAAGTGTGACACAAAAAGCCTAATAAAAACATACATTTAAATGATTGATAGATAGCCTATAAAAATAGTGATACTATTTATAATATAAATAGATATAAAATTTATAAATATATATCAAATAATAATCAGTTAAACTAAGTTTTAAAGTATTTATAAATGTATTTAAAAATAAATTCATGTGATATTCACATGTCTTTTAAACCAATTTTTTAAACCACTTTTATTTTGGTCCCAAAAAAAAAGTTTTGTAAATCATGTAATCAATACATAAAATTAATATTAAATAATAAATTTTAATTAAAAACTATTTATTTATAAATTTAATTTAAAAGAAAAACAAATAATACTTACATTTCAAATGAGTGGTGAAAATAAATGTCAAACAAAAATATTACAAACAAAACAAAAATATATTTTTATATAAAAAATTGTGACAAAAATAAGTGTCAATTGTTTTGTGCCAACGATTTGGTATATAATTTATAAATTCATTTGTAATTATTATTATTAATTAAATGAATTGACACTTAAATTAATTACACAAATAAATAAATAATGAAAACAATTAATACAATTATATTTTTAAAATATAAATAATAATAAATATAATATAATATTTGATTAAAAGTGTATTTTACTAAAAATCATATCACTTTCACATCTCTCAGCCATTGAATGCCAAATACAATGTAATAAATATATTGTATGTTTCGGTCATTACTTTACAACTCAACACTCAATTCAATACTACAGTAGTTATCACTGAAACACAGCCTAAGAAAACCGACCGAAAACTAAACACTACAACAGTATCTGCTGTATGTTATTGACCTAAATTTATTTAGACACACAGTAATGTATTACAGCACTAGTCAATGGGCACCTATACTGTGAGGTAGCCTTATATGCGGCACATTATGTTAATGCATACGGCAGTCAAATGCCCCACTGTTTGCTGTGCTTTTTGGTGATACCCCCTCCCCGTTCATTAAACCATTCGTATAGTATATGACGCTAATTGTATCCATATTTTTATTCACTCCCCTCTTATGTAATCGTATAAATGAATTGCAAATTAAAATTACAAATTTTATATTCAACACTAAACTCTGTGTTTAATTTATATGCAATTTAATGTTATACTCATATTTAAAACTTAATATAATTGTCAATTAATGACTAAAAATTTAATATAAACTTTTTCATTCAAATTGTAAGTTATAATTAAAATTTTTAAATCAAAATTATTATCAAATAAATTATTTATGCAATAAATAATTTGAACGTCATTTATGAACAACTCATTTGGCAACACATCTCTGGCAAAATCAATACATTGCGATAATGAGTGCATCACATAAAGCGTTAACATAATAACTAATAAAATCAGTCCCCTATTATTTGATAACATACTAAACAATATAGAGATCCCTCTCAACCCCTTTCACTGGTGGTAACGGCATCGATGACCGATGCGTTTAAATGAAAGTTTTTTTTGACAGCGCAGTCAGTAATGGCCGACAAATGCAACACTCGATGACACACAACACCAGACTCTTTGCGGACATCTAATTGTCACCCGTAGGACACATCCGTAGGACATATAGACTATTGTCTATAGCGTGTAGTGACGGCCACCGGCGGCCAACCGATTAGAGTGAGAGCCGCGCGTAGACATCGTAACGGACAGTGACAGCCGCCTCGACCCGACCCGACGAGTCGCCAATCACTCAACCATACCATCCATTGGTCGCTCGATGTCCGCCGGACTTTTGGCCACATATTTGTTTAGTGATTATGCATTGGTCTCATTGAGTGCGAGTCAAGTAGCGTATAGTTTGATCCATCCATCTGTGTCTTTGAACGCATCAGATGTTTGTGTTTGCGATTAAGATGTGGATCAGTGTTTTGATTTGAAAAAACCATTTAATCGGTGATCTAATAGTCAGTCTCATTCAGACACCGACCATATCCTGTGGTTTTTGGTCACAAAATCTCATAGACTAGTCTGTCATTTGTGGCCGTAATAATATCATCGGCGGTAATCATAACAACAGCAGTGATTGTAGTGTTTGAAGCATTTGAAGTGATTAAGTGATTGAATCAGTGGTTAACGATGCCATTCACGGGTAAACTCAGGTTATGCGTGATTGAGGCTCAAGAGCTAAAGCCGACCCAATTCTCGGTGCGACACAAACTGGAAGCGGTGGTCGGTAAAGGCCAACAGATGCTGATCGACCCGTACGTGAACATCGCGGTCGACGAGACCCCGATTGACAAGTCGTCGACCAAACAACGGACATTCAAACCCACGTGGAATGAGGTGTTCACCACCGATGTGACCGACGCCCACAACCTGTTGCTCACCGTCTTTCACGACGCCTCCATACCGCCCGATGACTTCGTGGCCAACTGTTCCATACCTTTCGACGACCTCATGACCGACGAGGCCGTCAACGGCGTTCACAGCAAAGACATTTGGGTAATGAATATGTGTTTATCATTTGATTACAAACTGTCAATGCATTTGTCATTATTGTTATCATTCAAAACAAAAGTCTTATTATATTATTTAATTAGTTTATTATATTTGCATTTCTTTTAATTATATACTATTTATAGATATTTATAAATGCATTTTTTATGCAATATGTTTACAAAGTTTTTATCATTTTTTTAATAACTTTTATTTTGTTGTAAATTATGTTTCAAATTGAAATCCTTTAACCGTTATATATATCGCTGTATATCCTACTCAACCATAAGTGTTATGTAATCAACATTTTATTGATAATCAAGTTTTTTGAAGCAAATCTTTTGGGAAGTCTTTGTAGTGTCTGATTATATGGGAGGAAAAAGTTGTTGTTTAATATTCAGTGACAATTACTATGCAATTATATGACTTTGAAATTTATTGTTAATTTATTTCTACAAAAAAACATTTTTTTATAATGATATGCAATTTTAAGCTAAAGTTTTAATTAAACCATTAGTTAATTTGGTTGTCATAATGATTGTAAATTGTGTTAATAGTCGGTTTGAATTTCAGGTGGACTTAGAACCGGGCGGTCGTATACACGTGACCGTTGAACTGCACCCGACGGCCGAATCTACATCAATGGTCCAAACTCTGCAAACGGAGCCCAAAGAGTTCAAAGAGCGCCAGGGCTTTAACCGACGGCGCGGCGCTTTACGCCGGCGCGTACACCAAGTAAATGGCCACAAGTTTATGGCCACAATACTACGTCAGCCGACCTTTTGCTCGCACTGTCGCGAATTTATATGGGGTTTAGGCAAACAGGGCTACCAGTGCCAGGTGTGCACTTGTGTGGTACACAAACGGTGTCACGATTCGGTGGTGACCAAGTGTCCCGGCTGTAAGGATGGCAACGATGACAGTGCGCTAATGGCCGGTCGTTTTAACATAAACGTACCGCACAGGTTTGTGGTGCATAGTTTTCGTACGCCTACATACTGTAACCATTGCGGGTCTATGTTATACGGTATCATCAAACAGGGCCTTAAGTGTGACGGTAAGTCATGCAATGCATACAGTGATTTCAAAATTATAGCTATCTTCAGGATGATTTAGTCCACGTCTACAGTTAACTTATTTAGTAGAGTCTTCCAAATGATAGCTATAATTTTGAAAGCACTGTACACTATTTGATTGCTATTTAAAAGTTATTTTAATTAATAAATATGTGTTTTTCAATACAGAATGTGATATAAACGTTCACAAAAGATGTCAGAATAATGTGGCCAATAATTGCGGTATAAATGCCAAAGTGTTGGCCGACGCCCTGCAAGGGTTGGGTATTAGTAACAAATCGGGCAAAAAGAAGAAAACATCGATTAGTGAGTCGCCCAATAAATTTGCCCAATCGTTGACCGAGCGCTCGCACACCTCACCCCTGCCCACCGGCTTTGACATTGGTGTGAGTGGTGCTCAAGGTATCGACCCGTTTCGCGGTCTCGATCCACACTTTGGCCCCGATTCGGCCACTAATCAAATATATAGGGATAACATAGCGCGTGACCAAAATTTGCAACAAGTATTAGACCGAACGGCTAGTCATTTGATTGGTCCCGACGGCGATCGCCGCCGACGGTACTGTTTAGACGATTTCAATTTCATTAAAGTCTTAGGCAAAGGAAGTTTTGGAAAAGTAATGATTATTTTTTTTAATTTTTATATTTGATTTCTAATTAAATATTTATTTAACTGTTTTATAGGTAATGTTAGCCGAAAAGAAAGGTACGGATGAAGTATACGCCGTTAAAGTGCTTAAAAAGGATGTCATCTTACAAGACGACGACGTGGACTGTACTATGACTGAGAAGCGAATACTGGCCCTATCGGCCAAACACCCCTTTCTCACCGCACTTCACTCATGCTTTCAAACGCCGGTAAAATGTCTTTGACTTGTTTTGTTTAACCGTAAATTTGTAAACAAAACTTAAAAGTTTTTTTAATTGATTTTATAATTTGATTGAAAGGATCGGTTGTTTTTTGTGATGGAGTACGTGAATGGCGGTGACCTTATGTTTCAAATACAAAAGGCCCGTAAGTTTGATGAGCCGCGGGCCCGGTTCTATGCAGCCGAAGTCACCCTTGCACTTATGTTTCTTCATAAAAATGGTGTCATTTATAGGTATGTCTGGTGTAAACCACTTGTTGTTTGAAGTATTGATTAATTAATTTGTTTGTTTTTCGTTTGTCATTTATAGAGATTTAAAATTAGATAATATACTGTTGGACAGCGATGGTCACTGCAAGATCGCTGACTTTGGTATGTGTAAAGAGGGTATAGCCGATGGCACTACGACCACAACCTTTTGCGGTACTCCTGATTATATTGCGCCCGAAATTTTACAAGAACTAGAATACGGGCCATCCGTTGATTGGTATGTCCACTATATTTGTTGTTTGATTACTAATATAACTAACAATTGGATGGTTTAGGTGGGCGTTAGGCGTATTGATGTATGAGATGATGGCCGGACAGCCGCCCTTTGAGGCCGACAATGAAGAGGATCTGTTTGAATCGATACTACACGACGACGTGTTATATCCGGTTTGGTTAACCAAAGAAGCCGTTTCTATACTAAAAGGGGTAATGAACTGATTAATTGTTTATTATATAAAGTGTTTTAATTCAGTTAATAATGTTGTTTACAGTTTATGACCAAAAATTCGGCCAAACGGTTGGGTTGTGTTGTGAGTCAGGGCGCTGAACAGGCTATCCTTAGTCACGCTTTCTTTAGAGATATTGATTGGGAAGCACTTCAGGCAAAGAAAGTGCGGACACCGTTTCGGCCTAAAATTGTAAGTATTTTGTTGTTGTGTTTAGTATTTTAAACTATTTATAAATCTATGGTTTATTTATTGTAATAGAAAACCAAACGAGACGTCAATAACTTTGATCAAGACTTTACAAAAGAGGAGCCAATACTGACGCCAGTGAACGCCGAAGTGTTGCGGTCTATCAATCAGGAAGAGTTCAGAGGTTTTACATTTACAAACGACATATTTAATCCGGGCTTATACTCATGCGAAGGGGGCCCTCCCAACACATAACCGTTGCCCATATTTAGCCTATAATTTGTTGTTATGTGTGTCTCTCTCTATCTCTTATTGGTGTTGAGTGACCTTTCGTTCCGGTCGATTGGTCGCCAACGGCCGCTACGGCTGTTGGTTAGGCCCCGCATCGACCCAATGGTGACCATTGGTGACTGAATGGCTGTTTATATTTCCCATTTATTTGAAGTCATATTAATTTTTTTTGAACAACTTTTTTGAAACGAAATCTTTGGTGACTTTCTCTAACTATCTCTCTCTATATATAATGTGTATATTTCTATCACTTTTCTGAATAAGTCTTCTGAATATATTTATTGCTTTTTATTATGAGTTTTACTGATAAAAAACAAAACAAAGAATTTAAATATTTTTAATGTTAATTTTATATAATTTATGACTATTTATTATAATTATAAAAAGACATAAAACAATTATAATATGAATTGAACTGATATTCTGGTCATAAAGTCTATACATTTAAAAAAAAGACGATTTGATGACTGCATTACAAAGACTATATGATATGAATCGGCTATAGATATGAATTTATAATTGAAATTATAATTAATTTTAATAGATATTTGTATTAATTTTGTCACAACTCTAGTCACACACTCACACACAGACAGACATACAAAGACAATATGCTTCTGGATATCGGATATTAAACCAAAAACCCTGGATGTTATACATGTGCTGTAGATCTCAATATATTATAAACTTTATAACTTGCCTTTTAAAGCTACCGGTTCATACAAAACACTTATTAGTATTAATTACCTAATAGTCTAAACATATTAATTATGTTAATGTTTACAATTTAAGTTTGATTTTTAATTTATAATTAAATTATTTGTATTTAATATTATGTATTTAACTTTTAATTTAGTTTTATTTTGTTAATAATTTTTTTTATACATTATTAGTCATTGTTTTACATTTATTATCCCAATTGTGTAGTCATTTGGTTTTGTTTTAAATTAATATTATTTATATGATTTAGTTTTGGTTTTTTTGTAATTTAATTTAACAAAAAATTAGTTTTATTTTTAATTTAAATGACAAAATCTTTTTGTTTAAAACAAATAAAAAATTTTAATGATTATCTGACGCTATATGTGTTTGGCTTTAAAATAATTGTGTTTTCTGTTTGTTATTTAATAACAATTAATGATTTAATAAATATTTAATATTATTAATATTTTACAACACAAACAAACACTCGTATATGTTAACTATGCATGTGATCTAATAGGTTATGAAATTAATTTAATTTAAAAAACAAAATTGAATTTTTATTTCACAAATAATTGCGATAATAGATACCATTTCGATATACTATTGTATTTAAAAATAATTTCTAGTGATTTCATTGTAACATTTAAATGGATATGTGTTTTATATACACTTTATATTAAACGTATGATTTTTATTTATTGGGCCGATCTCTCTATACAATACACATTTAATTAGTAGTAATACAACAGCCAATCGGTTGTGAGACAGACTTACCCGTCCCATACTGACCATCACCGCCACCACATCCAGCCCTCACACACACACATCCAGTGCCCTCACAACTGATTTGTATGTTGTTTTTTGCAACAAAAACTAATACCAATCTTATTGTTAGGCTCTTATGTATTGAATATATATTTGAGACTTATTTATAACTTTGAATAGCAATTGATTTTTTTTATTGATTGATTGAAAACTCAAAACCATATAAGACTTATGACGGGGGAAAAAGTGTTTAAATTTAATTTTTAAAATATAAATAACAATTAAAATAAAAACAAAGACAATTGTTTTTTTCATACCATTAAGTGCTTATAAATTATTTATATAAATGTATAAATATAAACCACTTTATGAATAATTTTTTTAATTGATTTTAATATACAATTTAATTATAAATTTTGAAAAAATACTATTAATTATAAAAAAATTGGATGAAAAAAATAACTGATCAATTGTTGCCACAAGTTAACAAACAAAACATTAAAATATAAGTTAATTTATTGTTTATATAAATTATAATTAAGTTGTTTTTTAATCGCATTTAATTAAATGTAGTGATTATTATTAATATATCATAAGTATTAGTGATTATAAAACAAATTTTTTTGCTTACGTTTTGCTAATTAACTGTTAATTAAATTATTAATATAATTATAATTGCATTGAAATGCAATGAAGAAAAGATAATTGAATTTTTAAAACTCATTTTTCTAATGAATTATTATAATGAAAAATACATTTTTTTAGTTATTTAACAATTTTGAGTAACACAAACACATGTTTATATTAATTAAATTTTTATTATTTTATTAAATATAAGGATTAAAACACCAATTACTTTATATAAAGCTTTTAATTGTCAGCGTTTTTTGCTGGCAATTGGCTAATGGCTGTTATCACATGAAATGAGGAATAAAAAACAATTTCAAACATTAAAAGTCATAAATTATAATGAAATGAAGTAATTTATTAAACAATTTATAAATAGTGTAATTAAATTAAATATATAAATATATATAATATAATATACTGGATGTAATGCTAAATATAACTCTCTAATTGCTATCGATTGTGAATTGCATTTCTCATAAACTTTTTATCACGAAAAACAAACTCACGCTATAGTTATCTCTCTCTCTCTCTTTCTCTCTCTCTCTCATCTTCACTGCATGTTTCCTATTTAGTGGGGATCGGCATCTCTACACCAGAAGCACATATACA
>JAQIWK010000224.1:0-19861 GCA_034695265.1 Dissorhina ornata | reverse complement strand
TTTTGTTTTGGAGTCATATGACTTTTGTATGTTGAGCTCACAACCAGTTTTCCGTTTTTTCTCGATTCTAGCGTTCATATGCTTCACAACAATAATAACAATAACAAAGAGTATTGACTTTTATCATCAAAAATAAAACTCAACAATCAATTAATTATTGATTTATTGATTTAATTAATGATTAAAAATATGTTTAATATATAACTAAATTGTGTGTTAAATGTGTTGTATATATAATGAAATTAAAAGTTAATAATAAAAATGTGTTTTTAGTGTTTATATGATTATTGGCCTTCACTGGTGTTGTCGACGACATAAGTTAAATAAATTATAATTTTTTTGTTTAATTTATTTATTTAATCATTAATTGCTTTCATTTATAAATATATTTATAAAAGTTTTGAAAACTTTTTTGTTTGAATGACAACCAAATGCTTTGCCATTACAATGACAGCTGTTTGACAGCACCTATTGTTTTGAATACAAATAAACGACTAGTCGTTTGACAATAATATTGTTATAACAAAAGTTATATAAAGTTATTATTAATTGTATTATAATTTGGTTATAATAATGACAATCAGTTAATAATTAAATAGTAATTAATTATATGTATAAAAAGTATTTTAAATTTATATAAATTTTAAGCATTTAATTGAAACGCTGTTATCAAATGTAGTGTTAAATGTAAAGCATTTTATAATGTATTGAATATAAAGTAATTTAATGTTAAAATATATGTTAAAAAAGTTTTTATATTTTTAATATACATTTTTATCCAATTGAATGACACATCCAATCGAGATTTGCAATGAAAATACATGTATAAAGTGTTTTGATTATAGTTTTACTGGTAGTTTAGGTATCCGTTTGTTTGATAGCAACACATATTAAATATAAATATAATACACAAAGACTTATAAATATAATAATAATTACATATTTGTAATACAAATGCTTTGAAATTCAAACATAACTTTGAACTGCAATTGAATTGTTTGTATAATTCAAACAAAGATGTGATTCACGTATTGAAAGTTTGTGTTGAAAATTGTTTTTTAAGACATTAAATCAAACAAAATATTTAGTTTTAGTTTTTAAAAAGTTTTTTATATATATTTAATAAATATCCCGATCATTAGGCCCGAGCCTAACGGTTCCAGAAACCCGGTGTGATCTTAAGGTCGGGTGTGTTTGTGTAATCTGAAGACAATGTCCATAATGTCTACAAATGGCTATAAGTGGAAAGAGTTGATCCGAGAGCTCAAAGTGGAGCCATTCCTGTTTCTCTACATGTTTTCATTCAGTTTATCATCCTTGTCAATCTCGCAACTGGTCCAGGACAAACTATGCCGGTTCACGTACCACAAGTCGGCCCAATACTGCATCGATATTAATTCACAAGAGTTTGCCAATCGTTACGATGAGACCAAGAGTAATATACTGACCGATTCATCCTATTTAATACTATACCGTATGATCATATCGACCATACCCTGTACGATATGGTCCCTGTTTATTGGTTCTTGGAGTGACAAGTATATACAGGGTCGTAAAATTATCATGGTGTGTGGCTGTGTGGGCGCTATACTTGAATCATTGTCTCTCATTTTAAATGCTGTGGCTTTTCAAACAGGTATTGATTGATTTATTTGTAATTATTTTAAAAATTTTAATTTAATATTTAATTATTTTTTTGTTTGAATAGATGTTTATATATCGTTACTATCATTCCTACCGTCGGCCGTGTTTGGCGGTATTGTGGCGACCCTTATGTCCACATATGCTTACTGTACGGCTAATAGCGATCAAAATACCCGAGCCATACGTTTTGCTTGTCTTGAGATTAGCTTTTGGTTGCGTAAGTGTTTATACGGGAAATAAATTTATGATTCAATTAATTGATTGTATGTTTTGATTTGCATGTGACTATAGCTCAGCCTCTTGGGTCGTTTGTCGGCGGACAGATCCTGGGCGACGGTAATAACAAGAGTGACAAACAGTTGTATCATTATATCGCCGTTTTTATCGGTAAATTGTTTGTCTATTTGTTTAATACATTACATTTGCATTAATGATATGTTATTTTTATATAAATGTAAACTAATGCAGTGTTGAGTTAATGATTTACTTATAAAATCTTAAATAAGCAAATCATTGTTTGAGTTCAATGCCAAATTAGTAAATAATGCTTAGTTTGTGATTAGTTTTAGTTTTTTATTTTATTGATTTCTTTGTTTATCAATAAGTTTTTGTCAAATAATGATTAATTGTGTGATTGATTTGTATTTTTAATTTTTATAACTATAGTATCACTTTGCGCTCAATTAGCGGCACTAATATGGGTGTTAATAGTGATCAACGAAAAGCCCAAAGAGCCCAACATATCCATAGTTAGTCGGGAAGTGTTTGACTCGAGTTCGGCCGACGCGTCCATCAATGATTCAATTGATGACATAGAAGTGCGATCGTGTGAATCAATTGGTGTGACCACACGAAGACATTTTCGGGAACTGTTTGACATCAGCAATGTGGTGGACATATTTTACACGTGTATCAAACGCCGGCCAAACAAAGCCCGTACGCAAATATGGCTACTAATGTTGTCCATCTGTTGCGTTATGTTATCATATATGGGATCAATGATCATACTGTGGCAGTACGTCGAGAAGTTGTTCAGTTGGTCCGCCAAATACTACTCTAATGTTAACTCATTGGTCACAATATTTACCATTATTTCAATGGCTATTATAATACCCGTGTTTATGAAGAAATTGAAAGTCCGAGACATGCTTTTAGGTATGTTTTTGTTAACTATTGGTTTGATTGCCAAACTTTGATATGATTTGTTTGTTTTATTTAAATGTAATTTAGTTTTTTGTGTCTATATTTAACCAGGTTTTGTGGTTAAAAGTTTTAATTTATTTTTATTTTAATGTTGAAAATGTTATGAAATTAGTTTTTTAGGTGTTTATTATCTAATATTTCCATTACTTAATTATTGATATAAATTACTGGATAAGTTTGAAATGAACTCTGGATCTTATCGTTCAAAGTTTGTTTTAATCTAGTTTTTGAAATGTTTACCAAATCATAGTCTAACGGCAAGACTGAACCAGTAGTTTGCAGTCTATTATCGTATAGAAAGTGAAAAATTTAATATAAAATATAATTCAGATATAAATCTAATTAAAATATTATAAATTTATAATTTGATTAATGAATTTAATACTTAAATATTTGCATAAATTATGTATTGATTTTAGCTTTTAAAACCAAATTTTTACAAATTATGACAAAAATTAAATACAAATAATTTATTAAACACTTAAATATATGTTTACTTAAATAGGTATCATAGGTGTGGTATCATTGCTATTACAGTGTCTATTACGAGGGTCATGGCAACGGCCGGCCGGTCTATACTTGTCATTTATAGCCGGTATGTTTGCACCGATATCTATGATAGCCATCCGATCCCGACTATCAAAGATCATACACGAAGACGAAACGGGAAAAGTGTTTAGTTTGATGGCAACGGTTGAGTCAATAATGCCAACCCTGGCCTCCGTATACTACTCGAGCATATTTGCGGTCAGTATTGATACCTATCCGGGACTGGCCTTTCAAATCGCCGCATATATCCTATTAATACCATTGATTGCATTCATTTGGATTGATTTAAGGTGTAAATAGTACTTAAGATTTAGTTTTTATATTATAATTATTATTTAATTTAATTATATTTAGTTTAGTTAATTGAATTAATTGATCAATTTTTTAGTTTTAATTTTTTTCCATTTATTTAATGTTATATACACTTTTTAAATGTAATTATTATTATTATAATTATTATAATAAATATATTGTAATTAAATATTGAGCAAAGTTTATGAAAAATTAATTAAATTTAATGAAATGTTTATTAATTTTAAAAAATTGTATTTTGAAAATGAAATAAATTGTTAATTTTACGCACATTTGTATTGTCTATAACTTGATTAATGTTTTAATTTGTAATATAATTATTTGTGTAAATATTTATATTTAATTTATTTGTAAATTTTTAGTTAAATTAAAACTTTTAATTTAAAAGTTTTATTAGTTTTAAAACCATTTTTTGACGTAATGTTTGTTGACTTTTGTTGTGGTTTTGAACTTTTTGTTTACACTTTTGATGGCAACTGTTAGTGACTAACAGTTAGTCAAACACAGGATTTAAATGTGTTTAACATTTTTGAAAATAATGTCTTAAACAAGTGTTTCATCTGATTATCACCTCAAAGACTGGTCACACAAAAAACTCATTGACAATGAATTGTGTATTCATTGATAATATGGCCAAATGTTTGGCCATTTATTGGACACAAAACAACCTCTTTATCGCTGTCTTTGCCTTCACGTGGATATCACTCGTTTGGGACACTTATTTGTCTTTAAGACAGGTATCTATTGACTATCACTTCAATTGATCCAACCATTGATTATTGTATATTTTTTAGTACAGCTTATACCGCACTGCAAAACAAGTGCCCCGAGAGTTGAGGCCCGACTTTGATGTGAAGACTTTCAACAAATGTATTGAATATAATAGTCTTCGGCTTCGGTTCCGTATTCAGGCCAACGTTTACCACCAATCGTTGATATCACTGGTGCTATGGTTTCAAGTCATACCACTCTTATGGACCGTTTCTGGCCGATTGGCCACCAAATTGAACTTTGCGGCTAATAATCAATACATTCAAACGGCACTATTCGTGACCGTCGGCTCATTGGTGTCCATTGTGGCCGACCTACCCGTCAGTCTTTACCGTACATTTGTCATCGAAAAGAGCTATGGATTTACTAAACAGTCCATCAGTTTCTACGCTAAAGACCGACTCATGAAGTTTGTGGTAACGCAAGTCATACTAAACGCAATCATCTCTGTAGCCATCTATTTGATCCAAACGTACGACAAATACTTTTCATTATATTTGTGGCTATTTTCGTTTGCGGTGACACTAGTTCTGGTCATTATATACCCGGATGTGATCGCACCCATGTTTGACACATTCAAACCGTTACCCGACGGTCAGCTGAAGACCAGTATCGAGCAATTGGCCCGAAGTATCCATTTTCCACTCAAACAGATCTTTGTGTTGGAGGGCTCCCGACGGTCGGCCCATTCAAACGCCTACTTCTTTGGCTTTTATAAAAACAAACAGATTGTACTCTACGACACACTTTTCCAAGACTTTCACAAAAATGCTAATAAAACTAAAGACAAAAACACGAGACCCGACACCGATGGTCACCAACGTATTGGCTGTACTGACGAAGAAATTGTGTCTATTATGGCCCACGAGTTAGGCCACTGGCATCTGAATCACGCGGCCAAGTGGGTGGCCATCAGTCAGATATTACTATTGGTTTATATCGGCATCTATTCAATGCTATATCAAAATGAGATACTTTTTCGGGCGTTTGGTTTCAACGATAAGCGGCCAGTCTTTGTTGGACTGTATCTCATCGTCCGGTTTGTCTTATGGCCGCTAAATGAATTGGTATGGTTTACGGTGATGTGTTTGAGCCGTCACTTCGAGTACGGCGCCGACCACTTCGAGAAACAGCTTAAAAAGGGTCCGCACATGCGGTCAGCACTCATCCGACTTTTTATGGATAATCTTGGATCTCCTTTAGACGATACACTATACTCGGCGTGGAATCACTCCCACCCGACACTTCTTCGACGTCTTAAGGCATTCAAAACTGACTGATAATGTCATCCATAATATCGTCTCATATTTGCCATAAATTGTCATTAAATACAATACATTCCCATCCATTGGTGTCTAATAATTGTATTTAGAAATACTTTAAGACTTTAATTGTATAGTCATTAATGAAATAATATGTTATTTTCATTAGAAAAACAAATAGATCTCACAAAGAGTTTAATTAAATTGTCATTTAATTCATACATTAATTAGTTTTAATTAAAAACAATATTGAATATAAATAAATAAATATAATTTAAGTTTTATTTAAATAATAAAAATATAATTGCTTGATGAATATCACCTGAGATCACTTGAAGTGTATTTTAAATTAAAATTTTAAATTGTTTAATAGTTTTATTAGTATGTGTTTAGCGGGTGTTTTAATTGTCGTGTTGTCCAGGTGAGTTTTGTTTAGCCAGGCCCAGTCCATATTGAGTGATAGACTTAGCCCAATTATGACCAAGTTGATATGCAAGTAATATATCAAATGTTTGTGAGGGTGACAGCACCTGATTATTCCAGTCCCACACCACGTGCTCGTCAATTGGCAATCGGGCCGTACGGATGCCATCCTTGATGGCCATCGAGTAAGTGTTGAGCCGTTGGGCTGTTTGGCCAGTTGTGGCACCAATTATATGCCAGTCATCACATCGGATGTCTTGGAGTGGTTCGGGTGAGTCGGCGCTCAAATAGACTAAATTATTTTGATGGCCAAATACTTGCCGATATGATTGGTCGTGTAATGTGGCCGCCAGTGGCCGACAATTCAATAGTTTATACAACCCGTGCGCCGGTGATGACCGGTAAGGCTGGCAATCAGTCAAATGTAAGTCAAACCCATTAGTGTTGCTATTATTCATAGTTATTATGTGTTGAATATTTTGCGTCAATTGATCCACTTCTTGGACACTCGATTGGCCAATAAATTGTAAATCAATTATTATTTTTGGTTTTGAAAACTTTTTGATAACTTTGCCCAACATTTTAGTAATAATTTGAGTTCAATTTATTTTAAAACTAGTTTTGAGTTACAATTAATTTTACAAAATTAAATGTGATTTAATTTATTTTACAAAATTCAAGTGTCATGTTATTTATAAATCTTGTTTACCTTGATATTAATGACATCTGTTAAAGAGCTGATTAAATTAAATTAATTTCATATATCTTATAAAATAGTTAATAAAGTTTATAACAAATTAATTAATTGTTTTGTAAACTAAATAAAAGTATTACATAATTATGATTTAATATATAATTGTTGAGCAATTAGTTTGAGTTTATATTTTTCAATCTTTCCGGTCACTGTCCGGGGAAAGTCATCAACAAATTCAATATATTTAGGTATTTTAAAGTGACTTATCTGTTAATTAAACATTTAAAAACAGTTTAGTTTATAATTAAAAGACATTTAATATATTAATTAAACAGATTTATAACATACCTGTCCCTTACAATAACTTTTAATTAAATGTTTATCTAAATTACTATTTAATTTCTTGATCACAAACGCGACCAACTCTTCGCCCATCCTATCATCAGGAATACCCACAACCTTTTGAAATATTCATTTAAAAATTATTGTTATTTATATAAAATTAATAATTATATAATTAAATAAGTTATTATATACTTGAATATCAGTGATGTCTTGGTGTTTAATAAGAAAGTCTTCAATTTCACGCGGGTATATGTTTTCACCGCCTCTTATAATCATTCCTTTGAGTCGACCACTGATTGATATGTATCCCAATTCATCCATTACTCCGATATCTCTTTAAATATTATTTTAATTTAGTTTAAATTTTAATTTAACTATAATTTAAATTAATTATAATTGAATACCCGGTGTGATACCATCTATTTTGATCTACAACTTCTTCAGTTTTTTCTTTTTGATCCCAATAACCCGGGAATACATTGTGGCCACGAGTGCACACTTCGCCGGCCAAACCAATTGGTAAAATTTGACCCGTAGTTGGATTCACTATCTTAGCCTCCAAGTGATCCAATGGTTGTCCAACCGATTCAAACCTATGTTTTTCTGAGTCATTAGTTGATGTAAATGTGATAACAGGACTGCATTCAGTAGTGCCGTACGGTATCTATTAATTATGTTTTATAATGATTTAATTAATTAATATAAAGTTATTTAATTAAATAACTGACCAAGATGTGTTCACACGATGGAAAGGTTTTTAAAAATAATTCCAACAAATGTCTTGGACAGGAAGCACCTGTCATAAAACCTAGTATATAAATGGGAAATTATGAACATGGTTAACTTAAAGCAAGTTTGTATTAATGAACCTCTTTTTAATGAATTAGTATTAATTTGAGGTGAGTTTGCATTTAATAAATCAATAAACATAGTGGGTGTCCCGTAAACTACATCACATCTTTAAAGTTAATTATTTTTAATTAATAATAATTAAGTTAATTGGGGTAACAAAATAGTCTAACTTGTATTTATCAATGGCTTTAAGTGTGTCGGTTGGGTTATGTACAGGTGATGGCAATACAAGAGTTCCCTTATAAATGGCGGCCACTATTCCTCCCACAACTGATCCAAAACAGTGATAAAGTGGTGGAGATATGCATAATATTTTGTCTGTTAAGCCATTAAGTGATCTTTTGCCACAAAAGTAAGCATTTTGAATAATACCATGGTGAGTTAGTGTGGCACCCTTTGGTCGGCCAGTAGTCCCCGAAGTAAATTGTATATTAATTGGATCATCAAAATCAAAACACGTCTCTATATCTTGGTTGCCATTAAATTGATCCAAAAATTCATTAAATCTAATCATATTTCTTGGAGCATATTCCTCCCCATCCGTCCCATTCATAACTAATATGTTTTCAAGTGTTGGTATTTTATTACCTAGATTTTAAAATTTAAATTATGTGCTTGATGTTTTAAAAAAATTTAATTTCAACTAACTTTTAACTTTAGTACTGTTCACTTTGGATAATAGGTTTGTCTCTAGATTGTCTAAAATATCGCAATTATTGGTTGATTTAAATTTTTGATTACAAATAATTGTATGACAACCGACTAAATTAAGACAGTAATCCATTTCCTGTGCTTGATATCCAGGGTTAACGTTAACCTAAACTTTTTTAATAGCAATTATGTATAAAATAAAAGTAAATAACATAAACTAATGCCTAACCATAATAGCGCCGATCTTTGCGGTGGCGTATTGTGTGACAACCCATTCATAACAATTTGGTGACCAAATGCCGACACGACATCCTTTAACGCATCCAATACTTAGCAATCCTTTTGCCAATTTATTTGCCTTTTAATTAATTTATATTTATATAAAATTAAAATTTGATGTTTAACTCACGTCTTCATTTAATTGTCGATAAGTTTTGCTGATATTTTGGTGCATTGAATGACAGGCCATAGTATCGGGTGAATCGGCGGCCCTGTCCTCCAAGAGCTGTCCAATTGTCATAGGAATAAGGCTATCATTAGATTTCGTATAAGTATAGCTATATTTACACCGATATATCACTCTTGACTTTATTAATGTTTTTAAGTTTAATAAATGTTTACTAAAATACATTTTTAATTATTATTATTACAATAATTATTAAAACTAATATAAAATTATAAATTCATTAAAAAATATATTTATAAATTAGTTTGTTTTCATGTTTAGCAATTTTCATTGAGTAATTATTACTACATTTAATATATTTAATGTCTACAAATGATTTGCAAAATTAGTTTTAAATGTTTATGTTTAGTTTGGCTATAGTCCAAATTTGTCCAAGGTCTGTTTTATTTAACATTAATAAGTTTATTAGTTCATTGACTATTATAATTTAATAAATTATTATTGTTTATATCAGGATAAGCATTATATTTTAATTAATTAATAAAAAGTGAATTAAAGTCTTTAAAATATTTAATAATAATTATTATGATTGTCATATTTACATGTATGATGATATTTAGGACATATTTAAATCTTGTAGTAAATTCTTATAAAATTTTAATAATTAAATTAATTTGAAATTAAAATTCTTAAATAAATAAAATTTTATTATATATTTAAAATGATTATACATAACAAATATATTACAAATAAAATAAACTAAAAACAATACAATTAAATATATTTCTTATTAAATACTCGAAATAACATGAAATGGAATTTATATACAGAATATTCCTGGAAATTCCTGAAAATTTCCATGAATATACATCACATTATATAATAATAATATTACCCAACAATTTAAAGTTTATTTAAACTTTTTTTGTGTAAAACATAATTTTGTTTTATAAATAAAATAGCAATTAAGAGATTCACATAATTGAGTGCATAACAGGTGAGTGCTTTTCATACACCACTTAACAATTTAAATCATACTTTTTTTTAAAGTTAGTGATTATATAATAATAATGTCATTTATATATATATCTCTCTTAAATATTGCTAATTTAGCATGCTAAATAAGACATTAAAAACTTTAAAACATAACTCCAGTCCAAAGGTTTATGTATATACTGATGAGTTTTTAAAACAATAGTTTTGTAATAATGATATTAACTGTTTGTTTCAATATATAAAATGCTAAAAACTTTGTTTAATTAATTGATAGATTATAAAAACAATTACAATTAAAAAATACATTGGATTTGATAGTGATTTTACAACTTATACTCTAAATATATGGCAATTGTCACAAAACACAAGTGAATGGCAACGCAAACAAAAGTAAATTTCTTATTCATTACCCAATTATTGAGACGAAAGTTAATAAATAGTAATACAATAGCTGTCAGTAAGACCAGTGATGTATAGGGAAGGGAACTGCTATGCAATGGGATGTAGTTCCAGAAGTAGGACTTATTGATTGTCCAATTGGTCAGACATTTCAATGCCCAGGGAAAGCCCAGTCCTATTAGTATAGCAAAACGATTGGATGCAATGGCCCCGCAAATGGCCATATCGGCCAGGCCACGTTTCTTCACAAATATAACCGAGGTCACTAAGTCGGGCATAGCGTTGCCCACCGCCAACAGGGTCATCCCGGCCACTGTGTCAGACATTCCTAGATATTCACCTATAGTTGCAATAATAAAGTAATCATTTAATTTGATTAGTCATTGAATTATAAGTTAATTTAAAAGTGCATTGTTCAATTTTTTTGGGTACTTGATAACAATTATCAAGAAAATTGCTAGATATTTAGCTCAATGATCAGCAGGTACACTTTACTGCAAACTAATGCAATTTTATTTGAAAAAGACAATGAGGTTAAGTGGCTAATACTTACTGATAAACTCAACATTTGTAACGGTAAAGTAGGATAACAGGGCTAACCATGCGATTGACAAGACAAACGTGACTGCAAACCATTTTTGTGTTGGTTTGGTAATTGTTAGGTACATTAAAAATGTCATTGGTGACATTATCACACGGAATAGAAAGCCAAAACATGAGCTTTTCTTTTGATCATCTTGGTCAATCTTTGAGCTCATATTACTGGTTGTGTTTGAAATCTCAATATCAAGTATTTCGTAAGACGTGTCCCGAAAGTTTTGCGGGTATTGTATAGAAAGTGGTTCAGTTTGGTTGGATACGGTTGCGGTCGATGATAGTAACGGTGTTTTTTCATTAATTACTTTACTTTGTAAGCCATGATTACAACCATTACATATCAGGTCCGGACAATTGCAGGCTTTACTTTCAATACTGGACGACTTGAGGGCCGCTTTTAATTTGTCCATCAGTTGGGCGTTATAGTAGAGAAACACCACAATTAGCACAAACAGTAATACCAATAACGATGCCTCCACTCTATTAAATTAAAATTACAATTAAATTTAATTTCAATTAAAACTTAATTTAGTTTTTTGCTTACATTTCAACTTTATTATCTTGAATGACCAAAATTAGTGCAATAATAGATATAATGTAAAGTATTAGATCCCTGACTATAGTTATTGAATTTAATTTTAATGGTTGTCCCCTAAAGTAGATGGATGTTACGGAACAGGCGGCCGGTATTATTAGCAAGTTGAATACGGCCGAACCAATTATTGCACCTAGGCATCAATTATTGTGAAATGTTAATTGATTTTGCAATTTTTATCATGATAAAGACTATTGAAATACTGGTTAACCCTGCACTTCAATTGGCATTTTTATTTTATTTGTTTTAAGATAATGATAATTTAGTATTTAAATATTAAAAGTAAATGTATAATATCAAGGATATCAAGTTAATTGCATTAAAATATTGGTTAAAATGTAAATACCTGTCCCTATATTGCCTTCAGTGACAAACACCCCGACAATACTGGAAAACACTTCCGGTCCGGCCGTACCTAACGGTGTGAATAGCGCACCGGTTATGTCCGGCGATAGATTGAGTGCTAATTAATAAAATTAATGTAAAAATTAGTAAATTTTATTTTAACTTATAATTTTAATTAAATATTAATGAATACCTTCGCCGATAAACTCAAGGGACGGTACAAAATAGGAATCGCATAATAAAGTGATTGATAAACACGAGTAAATCAAAACACCTATCTTTCCGATAAATGATATTATTTCGTAAACCTATTTAATAATTATTAAATTATTAATAATAGTTATAATTAATTATAATTAATTTTTCTATTTGTTACCATAATGTTAAATAAATTTACAAATTGTTGTAACGAATATAAAAATTTAATTCAGATAGTAATTAAATTAAAAATATATTTATTTATTAAATGAATTTAATGTAAATATTTATATTTAGATAAAACGAAAGTGTTTTTTATGATTTAAAAATAATTTTTTAAAAATTATACTAAAAATGTTTGGTTAAAAAAAAGGTGTTAGGATTGAGATTCAAGTAAAATAAACAACTAATCAATAATTATTAAAAAAAATAAACTTTCCATTGATTATCAAGTTAAATATATAGTGTAATATATGCAAACCTTTTCATTAATAAAATCATTTTTCCATTGACTTAAAACTGGTGGGACAGTCGCTATCAATGATTTGATTGATGTGCCAATTGGTGGGTACTTTGTGGCTGAGCTGATGGAAAATGTTGATCCATAAGTAATTACAGTACAAAATACCACTAGTTTTAGGCAAAACATATTAATTTATTATTAGTAGTTGTATTGGTAGTATTTTTCTGGTGGGTAACTAAACTCAGTAATAGTTATGAATTAAATAACAATTAATTGTTATGTGCGAAAAGTTTAAATATTAGCATTTGATTGAATTGATACAACACTTAACTTCACTGCAAAAACTTTTCCTAAACAATTTCATTTAGTTTCAAATATACCGTATTTCTCCGTTTATAAGACGCGTCTTATACAATAATAAAAAAGGGAATTTTGCATAATTTTTTTGCAATTTGCATAATAAAGTTTTAATAAATTATTTTAATTTGTACTTAATTGTATTACTTAAACTTTAAATTATAAAATATAAAGTATAAAATTGCATAAAGAATTGTAATTATTATTAAGTTTAATATGATACTTAACAAAATTGAGTTAATTAAAATTACATGCACGTCTTATACACGAATAAATAGGGTTGGTTCTGGTTCATACTCTATGTCCTCATATATAAGAGGGTGAGTTTACAGATAAGTTTTTCATGTGTTCAGGAAGTTTTTGTTTGTATAGATTGTATTCAATACGATATGTTTGCTCGGTTTGAATGAAATAATTTTAATCATCAAATTTTATTAGAAATTATCAAAAGTTATTCAATTATCAATTTTATTTTGATGCAAACATATCGACACTTTGTTCATAATGTTTATTGCATTTATATGAGTTGTTTGGGTTCATTTTTTGGTGCTTGGTACTTTTATAAATTAGTTTAATTTTTTATTAACAACAACAACAAATTGAATATAAGATATTTTATTTATTTTTTTAATATTTTATTTTTATTTGTTAGTAAATTATTTATCAAAAATATTTTTAAATAAACATTAATAATAGTACCTGTACATAATTATTTAATAAATTTTTTGAACTAATTGATTGTTTTTTAATCGTGATAATAATAATTAGAAATTGATTTTATAATTAACATTTAATCATGTAGCTGTAAGAATTATTATATTAAACAATGTAATTTAAATTGATTTATTAATTAGTATAATGATTAGAATTTAATTAGAATTTAAAAGTAAAATTAATTATATTTATTAGATGAATATAAATATAAATAATTTATAATTATTTTCCGTATTTATATGTTATATTGATTTACTCGTAATCTTATGGTTTAATTAACAATCATTGTGAATGTCAATGAAACTAACTTTTTCGCAATGCATTGAATCAATTGAGAGCTTAGATTACAATCAATAGGTTTGCGATTGTGTTTGAATTCAAAACACCAAACACTTGCCAAACAAATCTACAATTAATTATTAATTAATTTTTATATATTTTAAAATCTGTTATAAATATTATGATTAAAAACTTTTTAATTAAAAAATGTACTTAATTGATAAAGTAACTATAACTAATTATTTAATAAATCAAATTTAAATTCAATACTTATAATAATTAAAAAAGATACATTAAAAATTAAATTAATTTTATAAAATCTATTAAATTATATTGTAATTAAATGTATAATTAAATGTATAAATTAATAAATAACTATATTATACTTATAACAGAAAAATATTAAATTTTATAATAGGCAATAAATTTTACAAGATTAAACTTTATAACAAAATTTATTTATCTAAATATTGTTGCTAATTTTACATTTATTATTATAAAAATGCAATTATAATTAAGATGTTAATAACTTTATTGACTAAAATAATTATATAATTTATAATTCATTGCCAAAACTAATCCACGAAAGCGCCTAAATTCTGTTTGGCTTAATACTACCCAGGGTAATAAAGCCAGGAATTTGTATTTATATAAACTAAACATTAAATATAAAAGAAATAAAAAATAGTTTTCATTACTAAACAATATTTGTAACAATTATGATGAGTTTTAATTTAGTTATTTTGTTAATATTTCATAAAATAAGTACATTATTGGCAATAATAACAATGGCCAATAACGGTGTGATCGGGTGCCCGATGGACACCCAAGAGGAACGGGAGGACAGGTTCCTAAACCTAACTAATGAATTGGTTTATAGGAAATGGTTGCGCCCGACCTGTTAGTCCAAGTTTATTAAAGTTTATTTAAATATTTTAATTAAATATTTAAACTAATTATATATTAATTTATATAATTGTTATACAGTTGTTGAGCAGGTATTGGTCAACATAAGTATGGAAATGTATTCAATGGCTGCGGTCAACGAGAAAAACTCTGAATTTAATGTTAATTTGTTGACTGACTTGGAATGGGTTGACCCCCGACTGGCCGTCAATAACAGCCAGTGCCGGACACCCGATGAGCTGACCATTGAGGGCAGTGAATGGCATTTGGATAGGATATGGTCACCCAAAATACGAGTGCCCAGCAATAAAAACCCGTCCGCAATGGACAGGGACGCCAAGATTGTACTCATGAGAGTGTCCACCAATGGCTACGTTAGGGTCAGGAAAAGGTTACTAATTATTTACTTACAAAGTAATGCAATTATAAACTATTTTAATAAACATTTATTGTGTTATGAAAATATGTGCTAGGTTAAATTTGGACCTGTTTTGTGAAATGAATTTTCAAAACTATCCGTTTGATATCCAAGAGTGTTCGGTGTCTTTTGTATCATCAGATCTATCGGATGACCACATGTGGGTCGAGTGGACGGATGTGATGCCATTCAACTCGGACACCAACTTTTATATGACTGGTTTTGCGTTGAAATCATTGCAATTAAAAAGTGGCAAATATAGGACCAAAGATGAGTTCTTCAGTTCAGTTACGGTTGTGTTTTATTTGAAGCGCGAGTGGACTCGTTATCTACTCGACATCTATTTGCCGACATCGCTGGTCATCATTGTCTCGTGGATGTCGTTTTGGATGGAAATAACGGCCACACCGGCCCGTATTACCCTGGGCATTACTACCATGTTAACATTTGTAACCGTAGCTAAGGAGGCCCGGGAAAGGCTACCTAATATTTCCTATGTTAACGCACTGGACATTTGGTTTGTAGTTTGCACGGGTAGATTAATTAACAGTTTTATTTTATTTAATTGTATTAATATTTTAAATATTATTTATTAGGCTTTATATTCCTATCATTGGTTGAGTTTTCAATCATTACATACATATCGAGGGCTGAAAAGCGAAAGATTAAAGAAATTAAGACTTTGAGGCGAAACCTAAGCCAAAGTCAACTGTCCCTGTCGTCCTGTGAATCGGCACAAAATACTATAACACCTAATGATAGTAACAAATACCTGTGCCCTCCAAAGGTATTACTTGTTTAATACAATTTAATATTTTAATTATAATTATATAAATTGTTTTTAGAGACAAAATATATCTCGGTTTACATTTGATAGCATTGAACTAAAAGTACCTAAATCTCCGACACTATCTGAACGCTTAACGCTAACCATCCCGTCGTCGGTGAGCCCTAAGTTGAGACCAAAGTTTATGACAACAACCCCTCCCGAGACCCCGAGAACACCCAACTTTGACCTACAGGTGCCGATGGGTCCGTACACTTCACTAAAGCCAACGCCCGTCGAAATCGCTGAATCAATAGACAGGAAGTGTCGCATCATATTTCCCGTTATGTTTGTTGTGTTTAATGCTATTTATTGGGCAATAATTATATGTCATTAATTAAGTTTTTAAAATACAATCAATTTAATAAATTTTATTTAAACATTTTTAAATAAATACAATGTGTTTAGTTGTTTGCAATTAAGAAAAACAAATTTTTAGATATATTTTAAACAGTAATATTTAATGGATATCAGGTAGAGTAGGCTGTCTTAACTGTCTATTTGATATACTAATTATATTTGCATTAATTATATTTGTATTAATTCTAATATTTGTATTAAATAAATTATTTGTTAGTTTGTTATAAATTTGATTGAAATAATTGACAGTTTTTAATTTAACTCATAATTGTTTGCAAATATGTGTGAACTGAATGATATTGAAACCAAACCAAAGACCTAATATACTGGCCATAAGTATAATATATTCTTCGGGAGACATCTTTAATGATATTTCGTATACAGTGATGGGTTCGGTTAAAAATGCAATACCTAGCTCATATTCATTCTTGTTTATAGCTATTGTATCCTCGGTCATAATATAATACTTTTGATTACATTCAACATAATTTTGACATTTATGATTACAAATATTGAATATATTATAATCAGTTTTAGACGTATAAACATACAATTTATACAAATTTAAATCATTTCTAAATATTGTAATATCACTGATTGATATGTTTTGAAATTGCTGTCCATATAGTTGACGTATGCATTGATTAATACATAGCTTAGTAGTCATATAATTGGGAAAACAATTAGCCAAATGCCTGGACTTAACAATCATTGACCGAAATGTCAGCCAGGATGATGTATTAGTTTTCAATTTAAATGCTTTATACATATTATTACAACCCAATACAGTTTGACTGTATGAATGAACACAAACTTTGACATACTTATAAAACATTTTTAATTTAATTATTATTTTATCGATAATTAAATCATGTTTTATAGTTATATTAGATCTAGTATCAAATGGTTGACCTACCAAATGACTACTGCTATTCAAATAATAGGTTATACCATAATTACTTTTATAAAGAAAATCTTGTAAACTATTTTGGTTATCAATACATGAATAATTATAATTAGTTGTATATATGTAGCAAGGTGGCGATGAATTTGCGTATAATTCAAATTGTTGCCCAATTGTCAAGTAATTTATTGACTCACTTAATAAATATTTTTTACCCAAAAGTAATGAAACAGCTGGGTCATCTATTGTTTCATCATTTCTTAGCTCATACCTAACATTAGTAGTGGTTTGGTATGAAAAGTATAATACACTTAATGTATACGTTTGATACATACATCCCATCATTAATATTGTATATATTATTACATTTATTATGAAATAAATTATTTTTGTATTCATTTTACAAATAAAAAATAAAACACAACTTTTAACTCAAAAACATAAATAAAAAATAAAATACAAGTGCATTTATTAATATACTGTTATATAAATGTTTTTAAAATATATAATTTTTTATTTCATCAAAATATGTAATTATTAATTAATTACATTTATTAAGAGTAATTTTAAAATCGATACTAATTAATTTATACAATTGTGAAAACAAAATTGATAAAATAAATATATTATTATAAATAGTATATTTACAACTTATATAATTTTATTTAAAACTTAAAATTTGTATAATATGGCCAAAATATAATATATTTAATAGTTTATATAATCAATTAAATTATTTAATTACATTACATTATTGAAATATATAATATAGTATTTGTAAAAATAATATATGTAAATTTATTTTTTAAAATATAGTAATTTATTAATAATTGTTATGGTAATTGCAATAATATTTAACAAATACTAAATTACACATAATTAACATAAATATTATAATTTAATCAATAGTAGCTGGCTTATTTAATATTATTTAACTATTACAATAAATTGACTGTTGAAAAATATTAATTAAACTATTATAATTAAATATGTAATTACACTAATTTAATAAAACTTTATTGATTATAAATTAATTCGTTATTAATAAAGTGAATATTTATAAAGTGGTACAATATTTTAAATAATATAAAATATATTGATTTACATATACAGTCTTTATAGAAACAAACATGGCTAGTTTTTTATTGTTTTACAATCCTCAGCAATGACCTCAGCAAGAAACGCACCCAGCTAACAAAACTTGATTGAAAATACCAAAGGAAGGTTAATACGATCTTGGTAAAATAGCAATACGCCTTAATCGTCTTCTTGATCTAATACTAGCTTTCATATTGATTACAATATTGTTAATATTATGAATATTATTATTTATTAAATTAATACTGTTTACAAATTTATTGTAAATAAAATAAAAATAAAATTTAATTTTTAATTTATTATATAATTGTTTGCAAATATCTGTAAATTGGATAAAATTGAAACCAAACCAAAGACCTAATATACTGGCCGTTAGTATAATATACTCTTCAAATGACATTTTCAATGATATTACGTATACAGTCATCGGATGTTTTGAAAACCATATTTGTATTTTAGTATAATTAATAATATCTGATAGTATAACATCTGATGTAATTTTAAAATAATAGTTATTACAATTAACAATATTCTGACATTTATTCATGCATGTTGTTGTTATATTTTTATCAGAAGTCCATCTTGGTAAAAAAGTTAAATTAAAATCAAGTAAATCATTACTAAAAGCATAAGTATCCGCGTCTAAGGCTTTATATCTCTGTACATAGTGTATATGACGGCATTTATGAATACATTGTTCCCAGGTTATATAATCGGGTGAACATTTAGTCAAATGCCGTGATTTAACAACTGTTGGCCAAAATGAAATAATAGCTTTAGTTACAGGCATTAAACTAATTTCTTTAAACTTGTTTTGTGAACAAACTATTGGCGTTTGTTTATATAAATGTATACAAATGGATACACGTTTAAAACTGACAGGTATATGTAAAAACAAAATATTCATTTTAAAATCACCCGTATCATCAAGTAAATTTTCTTTTGTATCTATTAGTTTTACATTGCTGTTTTTATTTAAATAATATGTAACGGCATAATTGTAATCAGTTATTGAATATAAAAAGTAGTTCTGGTTTTGCATTGTGTAATAAGATTTTCCATTATTTGTATATATTATACCATCAATTCTTATGGTAATGTTATTGAATAATATAAATTGTTGTCCAATTGTCATATTTTTGAATGATTCAATTCTAACATCTTCTGTTTTGAACAATAAAGTAACAGCCAGGTCATCTTTTAATACATCAGTATTCAATTCATACCTAACATTAGTAGTGGTTTGGTATGAAAAATATAATAGACTTAATGTATACGTTTGATACATACATCC
>JAQIWK010000223.1:0-19895 GCA_034695265.1 Dissorhina ornata | reverse complement strand
AGAGAGAGAGAGAGGTAATGGAAGAGGGAAAGAGGCAAAAGAGTAGGCGGTTCTCTAAATGCTTGTAAAATCTTTATATCTTGTATTTAAGACCAAGAACTGTGTGGTTGTAATGTTGTAAAAATCCGTGCCAATGGTTTGCCATTAAATATACAGTATATTTAATGTATATTTCAAATATATCAGCTACAGAATTAACAGAATAAACAAGTACAAACACTGTTTATACACCATGTAAAATTGTATAAAATATACACCTATTTCACCCAGTTTCACCCCGTGCTTACATAAGCTTATACTGTAATTGCTTTATTACAAACAAAACCAAATTTGGGTTATTTATTAATAAATCAATGGTTTAATCTAATGGTAAACTTATTGAATAAAACTTTTCAAATATTATATTTTAGTTTATGAAATATTTTGCTAAAACTTAATTTAAAATAACACACTATTCAAATATATAGTATAACTTATACAGTATAACAATTTATAGTATAAATTATATAAATTTTAATTTATAAATTATTACAAACTAACTATTCAATAAGTCTTATTATAAAACCTAATATTCTAATTAAATCTAAAACTATTGCAAACTTTTAATCAAATATTTTTTATACAAACACTTAAAACATAATTAATATAAAATAATTAAAACCAATTCACCAAAAAATAAGTAAATATTTTATTTAATTTACAAAAATCTCGACAAATCAACTAACAATTAAAGTGTTAATCCAATCAATTGGTTAGTTTACTCTTAGCCCTATACGCGGCCCACCAGAGGCCGATGGCGGCCATCGTAGCCACCAATTCAGTCTGAATGATAGGTCCTTTGTATGGCGACGAGTGGCTCAATGACAGAGTGAACAACGGCTTAGCGGTCGACGCGTCTCCCGATCGCTGAGACTTACGCAAAGACCCGAAGCCTTCCTCGTCGTAGATGGCGATCGAGTGACTGCCAGACGTGGCTTGCGTTAGATCCACTGTCCATGAGATCTATTAGACAATCAAAGACACCACACATTAGATTTAAGATAACCAATCAATCCATATGTCATCCAAAATACCTGATAAGATGTTTGACCGCCGGACGCGTCATCAGTTTTAATCGCTGGCAATGATTGGCCGTTAAAATCGGCATAAAGTGGTAAACCTATTGCCAAACAAACAAAAACAATTATAAGTCTCAATTGGGATCAATTTGGGTGACAATTCAAACCTTTAGGTTTGCCATCGCATTGTGCGGTAAATTGGATGATATGCGCCACTTTGGCCACAACCAGACCATCATTGGCCGAGTATGTGGTCGACGATACTTTGCAATCACCGGCGATCAGGTGCACCACAGCGGCCAACACACACAAGTGTTTCAAAGACATGTCTTAATTATCACCTAAAGTGGTGTTTACTTCGGATGTAATACACGTGTAATTTAAACACCGATACACTCAACACATCACACGTTTCGTTCACATAAGACATAACACATGGGAGAGGATGGGAGGGTTGACTCAAACACCAAACAAATTAACATTTAATTTAAATATTAAATACTAATTAAATTAATAATTAAAACTTATTAATAATAAATCTATTCAAATGTAAAATTTAACAAATTATAATTAATTAAATTGAATAATATTACAAAATTAATTAAAATTTAATTTAAAGTTCATTTAACATTGAAATGAAAGGGTTTTCAATTCAAACAGTTCAACGAATAGGGCATTAATACAGACATTCATAAAAACCGTTACGTTATATACACTTTAACTGCTTTATCATATGATTGACTGTTGAGTGAGTGCTAGCCATTGATGACACCAATCACTTGAACTGATCCCAAGATATATACTTATTTAATCACTTATAAGACAATACAATTGTAAGCTATCGTATTGTATGTCTAGAGCCATCAATCGATGTCTATTACCATCGATTACTACTTCACTAGTGTGAGTGAAGTCGATTACAGGTGATCTCAAATCAGATCTTAAGACATATCTTATTGTGATAACAACGGTGTGACTGTTGTCTCGCTATTAGATCCATAGACCAGTGACCACAATGAGTGGTCCGTCGGCCAGTTTGGGCGGCTTATCGTTGACGGCCTTTGAGGCGCAAACAACGGCTCAATACATCCAATCATTTCTAGATTTGGTGGACAATCTGCCCAACGATATCACCAGACATTTGACTCAATTGCATGTCTTAAACAATACATTCTTCAAACTAATGAACCGATTGGACACCAATGTTGACAACTTCAACAAACTGGTCACCCAATCGGTGCTCAACGCTACAGACTCTGCCATCGATGGCCAGAGTGTTAGCCGTGGACTGAATGCCGGCTTAGAGTTGTCCAGCGATGCGTTGGCCGCTAAGAAACGCCGATTGACTGCCAAATTAGAGACACTTTTGGTTCAAATACAAGAGATATCGGATGAAAAGCTAAAGTACTCGCAACTGATCCTCGATTCCATCGAAACAAAGGCTAAAGAATTGGATCTCGACTACGAAGAAGTGGTCCGATTTGGTGGCGATCACCGATCGACTTCGTCGGCCATCGCTAACACTAATGGTCGCGACAACAATAACAGTAGTATTAATGGCAATCATAATAGCAATAGTAATAAATTGAGTGTAAACAACAACAACGCTTCCAGTCATTCTTCGACGACAAATGGTGTCGATTTTGACGTCAAAGACAATAAAAGGTCTGTTAATAATGAAGACAATAGTAGTGAGAGTCGGCTGATGGTTGATAAGCGACTTCTGCCGCGCAGGGCGTGTGCCGTAAAGATCAATGAAACGACTCGTGAGGTCATGGATGACGAGCCTATTTTTGCATCGGTTCCCACAAAAGTGACACAAAATAAGACAATTAAGTCGTCGACGAAGTCAACATACAGTAAGAGTCATAATATAGGCCTTTACAGAGTGCCAAACCATTACCGAGATATTGCCCGAAAAATAGTCCGAAAACAACTGCCCAATACTTCCCGTAAAATAGTGTCCAAAATGAAAGATAAGAGATCGTCGACCAAACAGTCGTCGACCACATCGTTGAGACAAAACGCCAAAAAGTCTTCGCGAAAGTCTAAACTTAAACGTGTATTTGTACCAAACAACTCGGGATCAACTGCCGCCAAACCACGAGTTAGTGATACAACAATTGGTCGCGAAGTTAGCAAACGATCAGTCAATAAGTGGTCCAACAATTCGTGTTCATCGACCTCATCGTCGGCATCCGCTTCGAGCTTCTCGTCACTCAACTACTCGACCGACGCGTACGACAGTCCGCGCAAGACGTCGGCCACCAATCAAACTAATGGTAAACGAGAGGCGGCGACCACTTCTAAGACGACTAGGAGTGCCACCGCCAGTAACGGCAACAATAGTAGTCATCATAATAATGACAAGAGAAGTAGCGGTCGCGTCAATGCTAGTCACGCGGCAACACCGACGGCCACCACCACTGCGGCCAACGACGATAACCAATTTATCGGCGAACCAGTTGATCCAAACGAGCCGACCTATTGTCTGTGCGGTCAAGTGAGTTACGGCGAAATGATTTGCTGTGATAACGAGTCGTGTCCCATGGAATGGTTCCACTTTTCTTGTGTCCGATTATCCCATAAACCTAAAGGCAAATGGTTTTGTCCTAAATGTCGAAAAGGAGACAAATATTCGGTGCCCAAGAAGGCCGTCGGTGGCCACCATTCCTATCATTCCGCCAAAGATTAGTTGTTTTTCAATTTTTTTCTATATATTATAATTGGTTTATTATATTTAATTTTAATTTTGATTTAATTTTTTTTATATAATTAATAGTTATTTTTCAATTATAGTTTGTTTTTTCAAATTACAATTTAAGTCTTTCCCAAACAAACAGTTTATTTTGTTAATTAATAAATGTTGTGTTCCTATTAATTAGTTATATATTTTTAAAGCAATTTGATTTATAATTTGATTTACCATTTTTTAAATCCAGTTTTAAATGTATTTGCATTTTTGCATTCAATTTATATCTATATTTGTATTGAATAATAAACGAAAAGACGATTTTTAATTGTACTTTAAATACAGCAATAAATTCAGAAATTGACAAAAAAGTATTTTATTTAATTGTTTTAATTAAAATGTGTTTTAAAAACATTTGATTTGATTTGCATTTTCAGCTCATGTTTTCTGGTTATCAAAGAGTTTTTTTTCGCTATAAATTCAGTATTAAAACCATATTTTCAAATCATATTCAATAAGTCATTATAAAACTAAATTTTGTAAATACTTATTGTCTTATTTTAAATACAAAATACAAGTCTTTTTTATAAATTAAATTAAAAATATAAATAATAATTGGATAAGAAATACATTTCTCAGACGTTTTTCAATCACTAATCAAATAGTCATATCAAACGGCTTTACATTTGCCGCACGGGATGTGTTTCTTCTCTTGAATGGCGTATAGTTTAGACAACTTTTTGACCGCAGATTTCGGTAATTCATTGCCGGCCGTGTCGTGAGTCGGCATACCTTTCCCGTCAAACTTCGAGTACTTATCCGACTCACCCGTAAACATGTCCAGCGGACACAACTTACTTTCTTCGGCCCGTTTCTGGTCAGCCAACCGTTTTTCTTCGGCCTTACGCTCCTTTTCCAGTCGTTTGGCCTCCTGTGCGGCCAACTTTTCATCCCTTTCCTTCTTTAACGTCTCTTTATCGACCAGTTTTAGCCGCGTTTTGGTAACACCCGGTCCCGCCTCGTAATCCTCTAACCGGACGCCTACCGACGGCAGTATATCGTCACGTAATTCGTCACAAATTTTCAACAAATCTTTATCTTTCAAATCCATAGCTTTCGTACGGAACCGCTCCCGTAAATCGGCGATTATCTCCAAGAAAGGCATTACTATCTCTTCCCGATTGCCGGCCGCAGTCTCGGACCCGTCGGCCGGGAATCCAATCGTTTGATTCTTAGCGCCGACACCGAAGATATCAAATATATTTGTTATATAAAGACTTATATTTTTAATTAGCGTAACATTTGGTGAATGAGAGCACTCCTGAAGGTATGAATTGGTCACTGCTATCAATCGGCGTATGTGTTCGCACGCACTCCTCGTATCGATATTATCACACAAAGCCGTGTCCACTAAATCCACTGACTCTTGATATCTATTAGTAGATTACAAGAAGTAATTAATTATTAAAATACAACTTCAATACTAAACAATAAAATTAATTAAATACTTTTGGTTCAAATCGTGCTCTTTTTGAGTCCATTTCACAATCGATGCATCGCTCGTACGGATCAAGTCTTTGACGGTAAGAAAGAATTCCTATAAAAAAAATTCATATAATGTTTAATGAATTACTTTGTTAATCGGCGGGTAGTGACTACTGGCCAGACACACATACGTTAGCAAACTTTTCATATTGAATGGCATCACTCATAGTATTGTCGCTGTAGTCCAGTGTCTCTTTCCATGAGCGGAGGAGGAATGCAAACCGCAATTGTCTCCATGTATTGCGTTGGAGGGCGTCCTTAATGGTGATAAAGTTCTTCAACGACTTAGACATCTTACAGCCGGCGATTGTCAAGTGGCCGGAGTGTAAAAAGTAGTGAACCCATGGCTTCCCGGTGTCGTAATAGGCCTCCGACTGAGCCATTTCGTTGTCGTGATGCGGAAACTTCAGGTCATAACCGCCCGAATGTATGTCCATTTGCGAGCCAATTAAATCGGAAGCCATGGCAGAGCACTCGATGTGCCAACCGGGCCGACCATTACCCCACGGCGATGGCCAGTAAGGTTCGCCCGGTTTCGACACTTTCCAAAGGGCAAAGTCGTTGGCCGAGCGTTTGTCCGTCGTGTGGCCGGCTGTCAGGTCGCCCTCACCTTCGGCTAACGCCTTGTTGTCGCCGTACGCTTCGGGAACTAATTTGGCATAAAAATGCCGATCGGATGAGTCAAACCGATTGGTGTCAAAATACACGGAACCGTTTGCTTCATAAGCGTAACCGTTACCGATAATCTGTTCAATATATTTGACAATTTCGGGCACAAACTCCGACACTCGGGTGACCGCATCGGGGGCTAAGATGTTCAGCGCTCGCATATCATCGTTAAAGTCCTGTTCGTAACGTCTGGCCAACTGTTGAAATATCGACTGATCGGTCACTTCGTGTCCGTGCGAGCGATCCAACCATTGAGACAACACATCGGTCACACAGGACTGGCCACAAATCGCCTGAACATCTATCGCCCCATTGGCCACATTCTGACCGGCGCTGTCCACAAGTTTGGTCAACATCTGGCGTTTGTCTACATCAGTCTCGGCCGCTAATTTAATGGACACGTATTCAATGGCAGCCTTCAAGTCGGCCACGAGTTGGTCGCGGGTGTTGTGTCCATCACCAGTTGCGGTAAGTTTTTGGGAGTACTGGTCGTAGAGATGTCTTTGTCGGGCTCTGGCGATGATCTTGTCGTCGATGTCCGTCACATTCTGGACAAAGAACAGGTCGTATCGGAAGTAGTTCTGAAGAACTCGGCGGATGATATCAAATGAGATATAACTGCGGGCGTGACCCATATGGGCCGAGTCGTACACTGTTGGCCCGCAATTATACCACTGGACACGTCTACTATCGGGACCACCAATCGGTACAAACTCGGTCTTCGAGCGGGTCATCGAGTTGTATACAAACAGCCGGTTCTTTGACCGTTGAGTAGTCGCCGGTGGTATCGGTGGACACCAATCGGGTTGCGATCGCTTGTTGGTCGTCGCGCTCATAGTCACCAATAGATGATGTCTTCGGCAGTGATTTAATTAGTTTTAAATAAAGTTATCACTCAAACAGATCCCACACTTTCAATGATATGTTGAGGAATAATAATCTTTTGAATTAATGGCAATATATTACACGCATTGTGTCATCACATGTGATGTCATCACTGATGGGAACCAATAGGTGACGCTATTTCTGAAGTTATATTTGTTTTGGTTTTAAATTTTTGTTTATTTTGTTGTCAAAGAGTTGTGGAAGTGATGTATCAAACGAGTCATACCTTCACACGACTGGTTGTCCGCCGAGTGTGGCCATCGGTCACCGGCGCCGGCAATCGTCTTATGTCTCAATCATCGGTACCGCACATCAAAAGTCACATAACTAGCGACCAATCGCCGGTCAAAACTGGTCCCGATTTACAACACTTTTTAAGTCAATCACAAACGGATCCAAAAGGACTTCAATCGGAACCGTTTGTAGTGACCCGACAGTCGCCCATACCTTATATCGATGACAAACAACTGGATGGTATGGGAGCTAAAGGTATGTGTCGTATATCGAGCTTAAGAGATAATGGCTTCAATTGATCCATTTGTTTGTCTTTGCGATGACCACAACCATCTGCAGTAATGATCCGAACCTATGGCTGTCAGATGAATGTCAACGACACTCAGATCGCCGCCACTATACTCAAGAAGTCGGGCTATGATATGGTCGATGATATCAATCAAGTAATTGATTTATTGCTTTAAAAACAATATTTAACTTAAGTTTGCGTCCATTTGTGACCACAATCTTAGGCCGAAATTGTATTGTTGATGACGTGCGCCATCCGTGAGAACGCAGAGTCTAAGGTGTGGCACAAATTGCGTGAATTGGCGGCCATGAAGACCGACGGTCGCATCAAACAAATTGGTCTCTTGGGATGTATCGCCGAACGGCTTAAAACTCAAATACTGGCCAAACAACAAGCCGTAGACATCGTGGCCGGACCCGACTCTTATCGAGATTTGCCTAAACTATTAGCCATTAACCGATCTAGTGGTCAAAATGCCGTTAATGTGTTGTTATCAATGGACGAGACTTACACTGATATAATGCCCACAATCAGTAAGACATCACCCGTGACCGCATTTGTGTCCATAATGAGGGGATGCGATAACATGTGCTCGTATTGTATTGTCCCGTTTACGAGGGGTCGGGAGCGGTCGAGAGCTATCGATTCAATAGTTTGTGAAGTAAAACAATTGTCCGAATCGGGTATCAAAGAAGTGACACTTTTGGGACAAAACGTCAACAGTTATCGCGACCGCAGTGGCGACAAGTCAGCCACCGATTCTAGTGATATGTCATTAGTTCCCGGATTTAAGACAATATATAAGCCGCGTTCAGGTGGCCTTACATTTGATGTATTGCTTGACGCAGTGGCCAGTGTTGACCCGAATATGCGAATTAGATTTACATCACCGCATCCTAAAGACTTTGATGATCAAGTGCTGGAAGTGATACAAAAACGTCATAACATTTGTAATAGCATTCATCTGCCCGTCCAGAGCGGTAGTAACGACGTTTTGGCCCGTATGAGGCGCGGCTACACCCGAGAAGCATATATGGCATTAGTAGACCGGATACGGGAACTGATACCCGACTGCGCCCTAAGTAGTGACTTTATCTGTGGCTTCTGTGGTGAGACCGATGAACAACACTTAGAAACGGTAGACATTGTACGTCGGGTGCGATACAACTCGGCCTTTATCTTTGCCTATAGTATGCGTCAAAAGACTCACGCATTTCATACACTCACAGATGATATACCACAAGACGTGAAGGTCTCTAGACTCAACCAAATCAATGTCTTGTACCGTGAATTAGCTCTAGAGATCAATCGTAAACTCATTGGTAAACAACAGTTAATACTGATTGAAGGCGTTAGTAAAAAATCGGCGGACGAACTGTACGGTCGTAATGAAGCCAACCTGAAGGTGATTGTACCCAAAGTGGCCATTCCTGTACGCCATGAACCCGACGCCAATCACCGGCCAATAGCACCGGGAGATTACATATTAGTCCAGATTGAAGATTGTTCAGCCATTACATTGATAGCTAAACCTATTTGTCATGATTTGCTCTCTAATTATCAATAGTTTGTTATTAATTAAATTTTATAATTAAAAATAGTTATTAAAAGTTTTCATTTAAATAGTAATTCTTAAAATCATTGCCTAAAAAATTTATTAATTATATTTATCACATCAAATGTGTTTGTGTTTTGTATTTAAATTTTATTTGTAAATAAATTATGATTAAATACAAGTCATTATATCTATAATCATAATAATTATGCAAACAATTAAAAGTATAATTAAAAACTTTTGAACTTTAAATCCCAAGCGTTACTCGTGTTGAGTGTTGACTGTATTTTTGCTGTCAAACCATGTGCTCAACAAAACACACGTGCGTTCAGTCAATGTTTACATTCAAACTGTAAACACATTTTTAAATGCAATTTATATTTCAATTGTATTTTAAACACAATTAGTTGTCATTAAGTTTTGGTGATCAACGCGATGGCCAATCACGTAAAGCTGCCGTCAACGTCGGTGACCATAGACCGGGAACTGACCGAACGTACAGCCAATGGTGAGTCACTTGAAATTGAGGAAATGTTGGCCGAAGTGCGGCTTAAAGACAAACACATCCAACAAATGGACAAATGGTTGCAGGAGTTTGAGTCGCTGGTCATGTCGTTATCGAGCGGCCAATCGCACGATCTGACTGACCAGTTGTGGTGCCGAGTGGCCAAAGTGCCTATCATTCAGGAACCCTTTCATACGGCCGGCGTTTTCCAGTTCTTAGCGCCCAAGAAGTGTCATTTAATCGGTAGTTATAAATTGGGAACAGCTTTGCGACGGCCATCGTACCCGACACGAGTCGATATGGCCATTGAAATGCCGACCAAATGTTGGCAAAGACAGGACACACTTAATCATCGATATTACCGAAAACGAGCTCTTTATTTATGTCATATTTGTCAACACATCCAGTCATCATCATTGGTCGCTGAGATGAAGTTCACGTACTTTAATGGCAATCATATGCGACCAGTGATACTGATCGCACCGAACGGGTCTATTGGCAAACACTTTCGGTTATCTCTGACGGCTTTACCCGAGTTGGGTGACCAGAAAGTGTTCCGTTGGATCCGTTTTACGCCCGACAAGAATAATGTCCGAAGCAATTGGTCCCGAATTGGTGGCACAGGTGTGGATGATAATGACAGTGATGGTGATGACCAAGAATTACCCACTCCTACATATAATGCTGGTATTCAACACGACTTAAATTTAATGGCTAATTATGAGTTTGTGGTCCAAACTGTCACCCAATGGCCACATCTCAAGAAGTGTTTGATTTTATTGAAGATATGGTTAAAACAGAGACAATTGACGGCAGAGTTTGGCTTTTGTTTGTCTCTCTATGTTTGCCATCTCTTGAAGAATCGTAAACTCAATGCAAACTCTAGTTATTATCAGTTGTTTCGCAATACTTTGCTCGCAATTTGTATGTTTTAATTCATGTCTTGAGTATTATCTTATTTTTTTGCTAATTTGTTTCATCCAAAGCCACCTCCAAATGGGACACCGAAGGAGTGTCACTGAATGATGAGATTTACCAGTCGATGGACTGGTATTTGTCTTACTTTCCGATTGTGTTCATCGATGTCAGTGGATATCATAACATTTGTTATGACATTACTATTGATACATACGATCGCTTAAGACATGAGGCAAAGTTGACCATTGATTGCTTGGACTCTAATGACGCCAATAGCTTTGAAGTGACATTTTTAAAAGAAATCACTTTTGAGACCAAATTTGATATTATATTTAAGTAAGGTTTTTAATCTTTAGTTTTTTGTTTTAATTAATTAATTAATGATTTAATTAATAGGATATCAATTCCGCCATTACTTGAATCACCGAAAGTGTCCCAAATAGCTGCAGATATTGCAGACAATTGTGGGGATATAGTGACAGCACTTGTGGGCCATTTAGTGCCACTTTGTCGGCGAACCGTTGGACAGAGGGTTCAGTTATTGCAACACAAATCCAAGGTCTATACCGATCACGAGTGGCCTTTGGATCAATTGCCGCGCCATCCAAACGATGTCTCATTTTTAATGTTTGGGATTTTATTGAACGAAGAGTTTGCTTATAATACCATAGAAAGAGGTCCGCCCGCAGACACACCCGAAGCTAAAGATTTCAAAGACTTTTGGGGCAAAAAGTCTGAATTAAGACGATTTCAAGACAACTCCATCTGCGAAGCTGTTTATTGGGATTCAAAGACATTGTCTCAAAAACGACAAATAGTTACCAAAGCATTGGAATTTATTTTGACAAACATTTTAGAGATTCCCGAAGAGTCCTTCTCGACCACAATTGCATTAATGGATCCAATGGTTCAACTCTCGCAACTGAAGTTTGACGATAAAAGTGTGATCTACGGTACGGGCGAAGAGTTTTCTATTGGATTGTCTCATAAAATGGACGCTTTGGCCAAAAAACTGCGTTCTGTTGAAGGACTTCCACTAACGGTTACTAATGTCCAATCAATTGATCCCGTATTTCGTGCTACAGATGTAAGTAGTCATTGAGAGTTGAATTGAATTTTTGATGCAATTTTTATTATCCATTAACAGGTATTCCCGCCGTTTGCCATGAATAGTGGGAAGTCATTGAAAGCTATTTATAATAACAATTCATTTGATCCATTGATTGATCAACGGGTACCCAAATATTTCCGGCCATTGAAAGTAATTATACAATTGGAAGGCAGTGGTAAATGGCCGGACGCGTTGGACGCTTTCCGACGGGTTAAGGCGTCTTTTTACATTGAATTAAGCCGACAAATGGCCAAACAGTTTGGACTCATTTCGTACGCTAACACAGATTATGTCGATGTCTTTGACGAGGGCTTTGTGTTTCGGATAATCATTGGTTCCCATAAAGAGTTAGTTTTGTTGAGACAAATCACGACATCCGATGGACTCGTGAAACGTGTGGACAGCGAAGTGGCCAACGATTTAGAGACATTGTTTGATGTGATGCCCAAAATCAACAGCTCGTTGAACGCGTTGAGTCGCCGACACTTGTGTTACGGCATTACCAGTCGATTAGCTAAACGATGGATATCTTCGCAAATGTTGTCTCACTATATGGACGACTTTGCCGTTGATTTAATTACCGCTCATCTATTTTTAAGTCCCAATCCATACACTGTTCCTAAGTATGTATTTTTAATACTTTTAATTTACTTTAAATTGTTTATAACATTACAAATGCTTGGATCAGTTCACCCGTAATAGGATTTATACGCTTTTTATCACTAATTTGTGACCACAATTGGAAAATATCACCACTTATTGTCGATTTGAACAGCGATTTAGATGAACAAATAGTTACAGACATTATCGCAATGTTTATCAAAAATAGATCTAAATATCCGCCGATGTTTGTCACCAGTGGTTATGATAAACAACTGTCCAAATGGACGAATCGGTGGCCCGACTCAGTCATATTGAATCGGATGCAAGTGTTGGCCAAAGCCGCTAAACAGACACTCATATCGCAAATCAAAGATAATATCACATTTGATCCAAAAGTATTGATTTTTAATACAATTGTATATTTGTATTGACTATAAATTAAATGTTTATTATAATTTAATTTCAGGTAATATTTAGACCCGATTTAGAGATCTTTGATCTTATAATCCGATTAAAATCTGATCAAATCATAAACAATATACAAGCTGTAGATTTTCCACAAACTAAGTATGAGTTTAAAGTGGATAAGTTTGACCCGAAAGTGGCCGATCGGCTGCCAATCGTTGACTTTAATCCCGTAGATATGTTTGTACGACAGTTGCAAACAGTTTACGCCGACTTTGCATTGTTTTTCTACGACCGATTCGGTGGTCGCGAGATCGGTGTCTTATGGCGACCGTCGGTTTTTGAAAACCGGCCATTGGACGGACCGTCGGCTGCCAAATGCACGCGACTCGCTGGCACTGCCGCCGCAAACGGTGTCCAGAATGTGGTCACCGATATCGAGGCCATTATCGAAGACTTTCGTATTTTAGGCGACGGTATTGTGCGGGACATTGATGTCAAGACTCATAATATGGCTAAACATTTGTGAGTTGTTTTTAAAATTGTCTGCAAAAACAAAAGTTATAATAAAAACTATTTTTCAATAACTCGTAAATTAATTTCCGATTATTTTTTATTTAAAAATCTTAAAGATATACTAATCATACACTTGTAATGAATTTAAAATATTAAATTTAATAGATATTTATACAGATATTTAACAGGTATTATGTATTGAAATATTAAATATATTATAATTAATATATATTTACTAATATAGTTATCTAAACAATTAACAGTTTCATTATATTACACAAACATTTCATTAAAACAAACATATTTAACATGTTATTTAACGGGACATTTGGGGCACAAAAACAATACATTAGTATTAACTCTATTTCAGTCGTTATACAATGTATAATAGGAATAGTTATTAATATATAGAAAAATAAATAATAAAACTTTTAATACATGAATACTAATCGTTAGTATCAATGGTTTGAGAGGTTTAGAGACTTAAGCTTCGGAGGAAGTGTTGGCGTCTAAGAGTTGGTTAAGTCGTTGGACTTCTTGGGAGAGGTGGTCGAGATTGAGCTGCAAATGCATATTCTTCGTGAGCGTCTCCTCAAGCATTCGCTGCACTTTACGATTGATTTCCTTCTGATTCTCGTCGCCCTTGTCTTTAATGAAGTCGACCACACGTTTGACCGTCAGTTTGTCGGCCGATGTCTGCGGCGACGAGTGGTGTCGGTGCGGGTCCGGCCGACCCTCCATCGAGTAGTACTCAATGACGGTCGTCTTGCGCTGTATATCGTCATTCATGGCACTAACGCTTAGCTCTAACTGATTGATCCGTTCCTCAAGAGTCCACTTTTCCTGTTGAAGACACGTCACCCGCGCGACCAACTCGTTGTTCTCGCGCTCTAACATCGATTGGTTCCGATTATCGCCCGAACCATTATCAGTCACTGTAGTGGTCATACCGGAGCCGCCACCGCCTGGACTCACGGGCGAAGTAGTAGATTCACGGCAATTGTCTGACCCGAACGAGTGAATACTGGCCGACCGGTTGTGCGTGGAATTAGCGTTGTCTTTGGCCGACATGAAACTCCATGAGCCGACACTACTCGAGTCGTTACCATTATTTCCATTACTATTATTGTTGTGATTGTTATTCAGTTTGCGTTGAATATCATTGGATATCGATGCCGTCGACTCGTTGGTCAGTTCGTGAAGTCGTTCCTGTAGTTTGTCGGCCCGTTTCCGCTCGGAATGTAACTGCCGTTTCAGTTCCTTAACCATCAAAACGCCTTTCTTTTCGTGTATTTTGCGGTCTTCAATGTCGTCCAGAATCCGTTGATTTAAACCCGACTTTTCCGACTCCAAGTCGGCAATACGGGTCTCGTAGGCGTCACACTCTTGGCGAGTAGCGTCCAGTTGTCGATCGTGTTTAGCAATTAACTCATTTAACTGTTCCCTATGTTGTCGCTGTAAGTCCTCCTGTTTCTCGTCGGCCATTGTCCGACACAATGACAGCTCGTCTTTATATGACACCAATTCATTGACTAATTTTTCATTTTCCGCTCGAATGGACTCCATTTCCCGTAACTGATCTGTAAGTTCTTTGACGCTATCATTAAGAGCTTTGTTGGTCGCATCGGCCGACTTAAGCCGTTCTTGAAGTTCATTACCACGCAATTGGTGGTCAGCTCGCAAGCGGTCACAATCCGACCTATTTTTGGCCTCCATTTCTTGCTTATGTCCTCTCATTTCTTCGATCAAACTGTTCTGGCGTTCAATCATATCCGTCGAGTCCGACAATTCCCGTTGCAAACGGTCCGTATCGGCCAAACTCGCCCGCAATTCTTTGACTTCTTTGGCCATCAATTGCTTTTCTTTGTAGGCATTGTTCACTTCTTCCTGCAAGTCATACACCCGTAGCTCTAACTTCTCTTTTTCGGCTAAAATGGCAAACGATAATGGATTTGAAGCCATTTGGTCGCCACCAACACCCGCCGTACCAACACTTTGATCGGTATTATCTCCACTTTGACCCAAATCGCAGTCAATGGGCGCTGTATTGCCACCAAATTGTCTTAACTGATCACTCAATGACTGTATTTCTTCTTTGAGTGTCTGATTAGTGATCTTAAACTCTTCCTCTTGAGACTCAATGCGTCGAATTAGTAGCTCATTCTCGGCGATCAAGTGGTCGCCCGACGAGTCAGAGCTAGACCGCAATTTATTATCCAATTTGTTGGCCACATTGCGGGCCAACGACAACGGATTGATTTTATTAACCGTCTGTTGTCGGGACAACTGTTTCTCTAATGTGTCCACTCGTTGTCTTAAGGCGTCGATCGTCACCTGATCTCTACGTTTGTCTTCAGCGTACGAGTAGTTGTCAGTCTTTAGTGACAATAATTGTGTCTATGATTTGCATTGAAAGACAAGACAAATAAATAAACATAAAAAGACAATTCAAACAAAACAAATACAGATAACAACTCAACAAAACTGATCCATACCTGCAATCGTTGAAACTCTTCAGTAGAAAGCGTTGAATCCATAGGTTATGTAAGTCTTAGTTGTATTTCACATACAACTGGTTTTGTAAACAAATGGTTGACTGATTTAATGGGTTATCAACTGTAGTGACAATCTGTGGGCTAAACAACTGTTAAGTGAGTAGTGTTTGTGTTGTCAATGAAGACAAGTGTTAATCACATTATTATTGTTATTATAATTATATAATGTTTTAGTGTTTAGTTGAATACAATCAACACTAATGTCAACACAAAAACTGGTTTTGTTTAACAAATCAATGCAACAAAACACTCAATACAGCACTCAATGCCTTAGCCAATGGCTGTACACTGTATTGTCAGTCAAACCAAACACAAAAGTTTTAAATACAATATAAAACTTATAAATCTATTAATAGTTTATAAATATTTAATTACAATATTGTTTACAATTAAATAAATTTAATTAATTATTATTTTTTTTGTAAACAAATCGTCGCATCAGTTGTTTATTGTTTTGCAATAACTTGATGTCATTCACAGATTACGTTACTTTTAAATACTTTTAAACTTAAAAATAATTATAAAAATATTACAAAACTTTTATAAGTCCATTGACTCTGACCTTTGAAATCATATCTTGATTTAAATTAAACAAATAAATTGTTTGTTTGGCAATCAATTGGCGAGACTTTTAACTAATCATTAATTTTAATCTAAAATAAACATTAATTTATAATTTAGTAACAGTTTATGAGTGGGGAGGGGGAGTGTATAGTTAAACATAAAATGGTCTGACTAAATTAGTTAAACTAATCATATAATTACAAGACCTACAACTAATATAAGATATAATTAATTATATAAATTTACAAATAATAAATCATTTAATTAAATTAAAACCAATTTATAACACAATTAAATATAATTATGTAACGAATATGAACTAAAAAGGGATTCCGATTACAAATAAATGTAACGTTTGTTATGAATGTCTTCATTGAAAAAGCGTTGAAAGGATTTTGAATATTCATTTGACAAACGATTTGATTATCATTACTATTGACCACTACTGAAGACCTATTCCTCCACATCTTCATAGCCATCATGTCTTCAACACTCGAGTCATACGTCAACCGTAAGTCATACTCATGAGTGATATTATAGACAGACATATTGTGATAACAAATGTATTGTTTTGATTGATATGTTTTTCAGACACTGTTTCGGTGATCACCGCCGATGGCCGACAAATTGTGGTAAGTCTTGAACCGATGATCAACTAATTGCCAGTTGTTTTGTTATTGTATTGACTTATGGTTTGACTAATGGATTGACTAACGGGTTGTGTTTGAATTGGTGACTAATAATGTGGACAATTGTCTCATTAAAGGGTACACTAAAAGGTTTTGACCAAACAGTTAATGTGATCTTAGATGACAGTCACGAACGGGTCTATAGCTCGAGCCATGGCGTGGAACAGGTGGCGCTCGGCCTCTACATCGTTAGGGGTGACAATGTGTGAGATAATGGCATTCATTACTTGATCCCAACCTTTCCTTTACCCTTAACCCTACCTTTTGCTTGACTACTGGTCAACTGGTGGTCATATTGTGGCCAATGGTTTGTTTATTATCTAAAGTATTGTGTCTTTTCTTGTCTAACAAATTCAAAGTGCGGTCATCGGAGAGGTAGACGAAGAATTGGACAATAAGTTGGACTTCAGTATCATTAAAGCCGAGCCATTGAATCAAGTGATTCATTGATACATACTTTTTGCCAAATCACTTGTCACTCACTCTCATTACAATTACAACTCATTTTAAAAACTAATATTTAATTTAATTTTAATGTCTAATTATAACTAATAATTAACTAATTATATTGTATAACAAAACCAAATTGTTTTTTAGTATTTAAATAAAATGTGTTATGAAATGAAACAAAAGTTTTACTTTTAAAACTAATTTAAATGTTATAATAAAACTTGTAATTAAATGTCTATTTTAATTACAAATAGTAAAAGCAAAGTGTTATAATCAAGTTAAAGCCGTAATTATACATAATATGTGTCCACTTTTGGGTCGATGTTTAATAAGGTCTGCACTGGTATTACGATACCAATGTCCGACCCGACCGTATATGTCTAATCAGTCGCCAAACCCTACTCTAGTAAAAGCTAGACATTGATTGCAAAAGCAATTTAATCAACAGTTAATTACCCGAATAGGTGGACGATTTGGTTAATTTGTATCGCGATTTTGCCAAAACCGCACTTCCCATCGCTGGACAACTATCGACGGGCGGCGATGGCCGAAAATTGTCGGCCCGTATCGACTGGAAAGTGCGTGATATGGACCGATTGGAGCCGACCAAACACGCCACCCATCACTCGATCAAACTGACCAAAGATCTTGAGCGAGTTAAGCACATCACTAATGTTGGCCAACCATTAGATGTGACAAATGAGTAAGACTTTGAAACATTGATATTATTTTTGTGGTCAAAAACGCGGTCTTTGGCCACAAACACGTATAAATCGCTGGTCGCGCGCACAACAACAACAATAAGACAACACACGACTTAATCTAACGATAACTTTATTGTAATTAAAGCCGTTTTACGGCACAGAATATGAGAACTTATGCGTTCAATGCGTTCACTGTTCGCTACACTTGTGTGTATCGCACGGGAAAGGGAAGTAACAATCGTTACATCGCTGCCACGTGACTAGCTTTGCAAGTGGGGCGGGCACGCCATCTGCCAGCACCACACAATATACATTAGTTATTAAATATTTCTATACATTTTGAATTTAATAAATTATAAATGTAATTAAATTTATTATTAACATTAGCTGCCGTTAATGATATTGAAATAAAAGTTAATGTAATAAATATCAAAGCATATAAAATTAATAGTCTAACCAAAAATGAGAATGATAAAAAGAAAATTATATAAATAGTACTAATAATTACTAAACCAAATGAAAACCATATAGATAAAAAAATCTTTGACCAATAAGTATTATTATAAATAGATATATCCTTGTTTAATTTATTTAGCATGATTAAGCTAATTAGTAAATTGTCTACATTTTTTGCTTTTAATATTCTATGGTTAATACAATGTATTTTAATATTAAATGACATTGCTAGTAAATAAAAATAGCTTAAATTATATAAAAGCACTTTTCCACTATAATAAGCAACTAAAACTAATATAAAAGTATTAGGTATACCATAAATTATTGCAGGTAATATTGGTAAATATAATAAATATGTGATAAAACAAATTAAACCACATAAAGGCATAGTTTTATTACAAATAACTACATTTATTTGAATATAATATCTGCTTTTTTAACAAATTGTTGGACAGCTTTAGGGTCATTGAGTCCAACACTATTAGGTGTACGCAAACCCGACTTCATCTCAAACACCCGCATAAATGTGGGGAAAATACCTGACATATAGTTATAGAAATAAACATTGTATACAAGTATAGCCACTGAATAATATAAAAACAGCTAGTTTGAAATGTAAGCCTGCTCCAAATAAATATGAAAAGTCTCCCAAAATTAAAACAAATAACTTATAATGTCCATTATTTAATAAACATGATATAGTTGCTATTAAATAATAATGAAATATTATTGCCATCAAGATAGGTTTTAAATACCAGGGTCTTTTGACGGGTGTTTGGGGCAACTGTAATAATAACCCAATTTTGTATAACTGATTGTCCGCATAATGTATACGTAGTTTTTGTGGCAATAATTGATTGCATTTAATATTTGGTGACATTTTTCAAAAGTAAATATAAATGTTTATTTAATAATATATAATTTTGTATTTTAAATAAAATATAAATTGTACATTAATACAATTGTATATTAATACAAGTAATTAATTTACTTTATCCAAAAATATACTGATCATATATTAAAATTTTTTATTTTTGTAACATTAACAAAATGTAATAATTATTTTAGTAATCATTAATTACAGTTTCCCAATAATATAAATGTTTACAACGTCATAAACTAATTAATAATTGAAACTAACTAGATCATTAAACTGAACTGTAACTTTAATGAACATAATAAGTTATATTTATGTTAATATAAGCTTAAGTAGTTTTATTAAATATTTTATTTCAATTATATTAAAGCATTTTCTAGTAATTTTATGCCATCATAATTTTTTAAATTTATAAATTAATTTAATTTGTAAACTTTATAAAAACTAACACTTATAAAACGGATTTGACAAATTTTTAAATACACATCCTATTTATTTGATTTAATAAAAATATAAAATATGTTATAAAATATTTTAAATTAATTTAAACAACAATTTTTTTTATAAATATTAAATTAAAACTTGTTTTATGAAATAATTATAAAAAAAATGTAT